>JAQIWS010000420.1:0-22858 GCA_034696085.1 Stigmatogaster subterranea | reverse complement strand
TTCCTTCACACAAACAAAATTATTATCCACACAATTTTCCTTCACACAAACAAAATTATTATCCACACAATTTTCCTTCACACAAACAAAATTATTATCCACACAATTTTCCTCACAAATTATTAAAAAATCAAACCAACCAACAATTTTCAAGATATCAAAACAAGGAAACAAAACGCGTATGATTAATCCTCTAAATATAACCCTGACCTTACCCACATTGAATTACAAAAATTCCGTCAACACCAAACATATAATTAAAATCGTCAATATTTTTCATACGACATTTACCACAAAAATAAAATTTATCACTGATTCAAAAATTTAATAATCCATAAAAACACACCGGTGATATACAAGAAAATTTTTAATTTCTTGAATATACGAATTAGAAACGAAATCATTCGTGTTTAAGAATAAGTGAGAGTTCAATTAAATGTTTACAGCGTTACCTGATTGCTCGTTGTCTCCCATCGCTGCTAAATCCGCTTAAATCCAGGACGCCAACTTGTCTCCTCCGCCGTCATTGCGGTTCTATTCATTTGAGATGGCCCTGCATTAGATGACGTAAATTTGGTGTAAGGGTTTTTGGGAGTAAGGTCTAGATCAAAAGCAAACGTGAGGTTTTCTCGTTTTGTTGGGAGGTGATTGGAGATGTTTGTTACGTAAGAGAAAATTGATTGTGTTGTTGGTGTGGTGACATCTGTTGGGGAAAGAGAGAAGTGGAAGGTTGAATTGTGTGAAATTTTTTTGTTTGGAAGGGTTAGAATTACGCGAATTACGTCAGTGATGGTGGTTGTGCGTGAAATTGACGTCATTGATGAGAGATTGTTGAAAGTAGTGTAAGTGGCAGAGTAAGAGGGTTATGTGGTATGTGGTGAATAAATGAATTAATTTGGCATTTTGCCTTGGTTTTTTTTTTATGAAAATTTTAGAAAGTTTTGTAATAATGAGAAATTATTAATCAACAAAAAATTTTTTGTAGTCCACAAGTTTTTCCACAATTACCAAAAAATTTTCCAAAATTACCAAAAAAAATTTCCAAAATTAACAAAATTTTTTCCAAAATTATGGTAACAAAGTTACCAAAAAATTTTCCGAAATTACCAGAATTTTTTCAAAATTACGGTAACAAAATTTTTTTCAAAATTACCAAAAATTTTTTCCAAAATTAAAAAAACTTTCCCCAAAATTACCAAAATTTTTTTCCAAAATTGCCAAAAATTTTACACTATCAACAAAAATTAGTAATCAATCATCAAAAATTTGCACAAATCAACAGAAAATTATTTACAAAATCAATAATACTGCAATTTAAATGAAATCAGCAAATTTTTTTTATCAATAAACAAATATCAATCACATGTCATAAACAATTATCAGTTCCACAAAAATTCAATAAACCATCATCAACCCATCAACTTTACAAAATCAGATTTAAAAATCAACCAACAAATCACAAAAACTCCAAAACCCAAAAAAACTCAACTCTGAAAAAACCAAACCAATAAACCAATAAAAAAACTCATCACACCACACGAAAAAAACCAAAAATCAACACAAACACAAAACCTCACAAATTAAATCACCAAACAAAATCCACAAAACCAACAACCAAACATTTACCCAAAACTTTAAAACCTTAAAACCCCACTAAAACTATTAACACACTCCACAATAAATTAACAAAAACCCCAATTAAAAACGACAATTATTCACCAACAACTTTTTAATCACCAATTCCCAATTGGCCAACCAACACTCAACCACAAATTACCAAACAAATAAACATAAAATAATAAAACGAGAAAATTGCAGTCAAATCCATCCACATCCAAACCTCACCTGCACTCAAAAAACTCACGCTCACACCTGTTTATCTGTAAAACAATATCGCCTCATCTTCATACAAAATTTTTTTTTATCTCTGGACTTTGAAATCAAACTCACTGCTGAAACCACAGACTTTCCAACCACAATGTCATGATAATCGGACACGAACAATGCGCGTTAACAACAACAACCTTAACCTACAGCAGGTTATACCGGCGACAACAAGAATTAACAATCTTCATCGTTACAATACTCACGTTAAAAATGACAGTAGAAGAAGAAGGAAAAAAGGCGGGAGTCGGTGGAACTGGGGCGTGGTCGTTGGAACTTCGATTATAACGGCTCTCGTTCCATCGTTGTTGGTTTGTGGCGGGATTTTGTTGCGAATGGAGAAAATGATGTTTCCTTATGCTAGTTATACTCAGTTGGTGATCGTACCGGCGTTGATGTTTTCGTTTTGGAATTTTTTAGGTGAGTTTTGAGATTTTTTGTGTGTTGTTGTAGAGAGGGTTTGTAGGGTGAGTCATGGTTATGTTTACGTCGAGGGAGTTTTTGGTGTATTTTTGGTTTAGTTGTTTTAATTTGTTGTTGTAACGAGATTCGAGTTTGGTGAATTTTGTGAAAATTTTGATGGTGTTGTAACGAGGGTTTTGAATGTTGAGTTGAAAATATTTGATTTTTAGATTTTTTGGTGTGAGAAAATATAGATTAATGTTGTTGTAACGAGGTTTTGGTGTAAGGTAATGAATGACGCGAGTTAAAATGCAAGTGGAAAATTTTAAAATGAAATTTTTAAAGTGTGGATATTTTTACGATGTTTAAAAATAGCGTAAAATTGTAACGTAAAATTTTTTTTATAGCGGATGAGAAAAAGTAATTTTTGCTTTTGGTGTTAAAATATTTTGAAAAATTTAAGTTCGAAAGTACGAAGTGATAAAAAATATTTGCGTTGAAAAATGACGTTAGTACCAGTCACAATTTTATGACTCTTTTGAAGATGAGTCATTACAAATTTTTTAACATATTTCAAAACACGTCAAAACACTTTTTTGCTAAATTATTTTAAATCACAACAATTTTGCAAAATTTTACGAAAAAACATAACGTTTAAAAAATTTTAAATATTAATTCAAAAAACATTGTATCAGACACAGGTAAACAATTTTCACCTGGGTCCGTCACCATCGAACCATGTCTAGCCTTAAACTCTATAATCAAGAATGATAAACATCAAAAGTAAATAAGAACGAAAATTTCGAAAACAACGCAAAAAATTATCACCAGTAAATTTTGGTACTTTTCCAAAAAAATATCAATTTTTACACCGCAAGTTTCACCTTAAACTTTATATTTCTCAAGTCTTACGTAACCTAAAACCGTCAATGCGTTACACGAACTAAAAACAAAACAACAAATATAAATTTCTACGTCACAAATCACCTATCAAATTTTATTTTAAAAAGTTTAATAGATATCTATTTTTATATTTAGTATCAAATCAAATCGAAAACAGCTCACCTTGATTAAACCTATGACATTCGGTTTGTGTCAACAAATGTAAACATTTAAATTTGATTAATTTGTTGACATTTGGTTATTTTTTATCAATTTTAACTTTCGCTCTTTTCATTTTCTGTTTTTTTATTTTATACACAGGTCCCGTCACCAAAGTTCTTTTAGGAGTTTTTACCTACAGAACGATCACCTTGACAGGTGGGATTCTTCTGGCGTTGGCAGTTTCAATTTCCTCTCAAGCTTACAACTTAAATATTTTTTACTTTACATTCAGTATACTCGGTGGTAAGACGTTTTTCTTAGTTTTAATCCTTCTTAAATCACTGATTGTATTTTAATTTCATTTTAATCCACAGGAATCGGAGCTGGTTTGGTCTTAAATCCAGGTGCGATTTTACTAAACCGCAGTTTTGACCGAAACAACAGACAACACGCGACTGGGATTTCTCTCTTTCTGGGATCATCCATTCAGATCCTTCTCCCACACGTCATGACGTATCTCGGTGATACGTTTTCTCCGAGTGGTTTCTTTCTCATCCTCGGAGGAGTTTTACTCAACGTCTGCGTTTCTGGGATGTTGTTTCGCACCAATGACGTATCAAAAAAGCCGTCAAGTAACCTTGACGTACGACACATGTACGCTTTAAATCCTTCAGGGCACGGTACGACTTGTAAGAGAAACGTAACATATTATAAACAAAGTCAACAACGACGTACACGTCAAGTACCAACAGCAACATCTGGTGAAATTATCATTTCACCTGCTGTATTACGCTTATCAAGACCTAGGACGTACAGTTCTGGATCGATAAAGAGCACTTTACCAGACATACCCGAAGAAAAAGAACCAGATGAAAACGAGGACGCTGAAAATGTTTCTTTGACGGGTGAAAACAACATCGGCAATAACGTTGACCAAAACGATACGTCATTGACGCGTAATAAAAAGAGACGAGTACGTACGATTAGTAACTCGTCAACGGGGTCGAAAGTCAGTAACGTCAATGAAAAAAAGACTTGTACAGTTGGAATGTGCTCTAATTTGTTGTACGTCATTGCTATCATTGCGAACAGCATTCAGACAGTGGTATATCCAAACGTCATATTGTACGCGACGATATCTGGGTACCAGTTGGGATTTACGCCGCATCAAGTGGCGTTTTTGCTGTCTGTGTACGTCATTGGAGATATGAAATCGAGGATGTTGGTGGCGTGGATATTTCCAAAAGGATATTTAAGGCCCCAGATTATTTTCATCTTCTCTGGTGTTGTTGCATCAGCGAGTATTTGGGGTAAGAATGAATTTTGAATTCCAAATAAAAATTTCAGAGTAAAATTTAAAAATTGCACAAGAAACTTCAATAATCTTTTGCAAAATCAAAACGGAAAGAGAATATCTCAATTGAATTTCTTTAAATTCAATTCAATATTTGTTTGTCTTTTTCTTCTTCTCTAGCAATATTCCAAGCTCCATATTTTCCCGCAATCTGCGTGGGACTCGGTTTCTACGGATTTTCAAACGGTGCATGTGCAATAATTATGCCCTCCATAATTTTTGAATACGTCGAATTTCGACATTTTCCATCTGCTTTGTCACTTTCTCAAACCACCCAAGGAATTGCGTTCCTGTTCTTAACACCAATATTCGGTATGACTATCCTTAACGCACTGCACTCTCCTACCGACCCCAATTTTAAATATGATTGTCTTTACAGGTGTCATTGTAGATCAAACTCAGAATGTTACCTACGTCTTTTATTTAACCATAAGTTTGCATCTACTTATTGTTGCATTGTGGCTATTCGAGCCATTACTTCTTGGTAAACAACCGACAAGACAAGGATCGATTAAAATAAATAAATCGACTAAAGTAAACGGTACGTCTACTGTAAATGGGTCAAGTAAAGTATACCGAGTTATTGTGCGGAAATCATGACATAAAGTTATGACGAATAATGTATTTTCTTTTTTGTAATTACGTTTTTGTTTTTGAAAGACTGTACGCGCAGTTGTAAGTATTAAATTAATAAAATAATATTTTGAGTGAACAAAGATTAATTGGTTGGAAAAATTTGTAGACTACTATGGTACGTCAAAACACGTCTACTTTTCGTACCATGTAAAATTACTTACAAAATTTTACTGTTTGTAAATTTTCTTATTCCCGCATCCACTATGATCTGACGTACCGTCAACACTTGAACGTATCACTTTGCCGTACCGTTAATTTTAATGAATTGTCGATACCGCCAAATCAGTCTTTTACGTCGAGTAGTTTTTGACGTATCAGCATTTAGACGTATCGCCAAGCTTGACGTACCATTTTGCCGTAACTTTAATTTTAATAAATTGTCGGTACCGCCAAATCCGTATTTTATGACGTATCAACATTTAGACGGATATTCAATTTTGACGTACCATTGCTATTTCATCAAATTATTACATCGACATTACTTTTTCAAGTAATAATCACATTTAGACGTACCATTCCTATTTCACCACATAGTTACATCAATATTACTTTTTCAAGTAACCAATCACATTTTTGACGTAAAAATCAATTGTCATATTACATAATGACGTATCCCAACAATTCTCACAGTTTAACCCAACCAACAACTTATCCCTAAAACCTAAATTTACAACATGTTAACTAAAATACTTATATTCCTACTTATTCTCAAAAAGGTACTCTTAATTTCAACAAAAACAAAATCTTAAAACCCTTTACATAACTTATTACCTGCGCTTAGATTTGGACGTACCCTCTCCGGCCTTTTTATCTCATCAGCCACATGGCAAATACTCTAGCCGAAGTCGATGAAGCGCTGTCCGGCGGTGCCAATGCCATAGAGGCGGACGTGCATTTCAGCTTCGGCGGTAAACCACTCTCGGTATTTCACGGGATCCCGTGTGATTGTGGCCGATACTGTTACGGATCAACTCCGTTTATCGATTATCTGTATTACGTCAGAAATATCGGAAACCCAAGTTAGGTGAATTTTGTGGTGCAAGTGTAAACACAAAACTTTTTAAACTTTCTTTCATGATTTTTTTCCCCCAATATATTTACAGAATTTTTAAATTATAATCCGCGGTTTAGTCTTTTGTATTTGGATTTAAAAATAGATTTTCTCTTGCAATGGAATCACGTTTTCGCTGGCGAAACTTTGGCTCAGTATTTAATTAAATATTTTTTCCAATCAAGTAAAAAAAAAATTTTTAAATGTAATTAAAATTTTAAATCTAAAGAAACTTATTTTTTAAATCAAAAGATAATCCATCAACGAAAATTAAAGTAATCCTTGGAATTCCGAGTACGAAAGATGAAATTGTTTTTCGTGGATTTTTGAGAAAAATTCATCCGGATTTAAAAAAATATATTGGTAAATGAAAATTTTTGTGTTATTGATTATCGGATATTAATTTTGAAATTTTTAGGATTTGATGTTAGTAGTTACGAAAGAATTTCAACGATTCGTAGAATGTACGCTCGGTTGGGAGTTTCGGAACGAGCGTGGCAAGGAGATGGGATTAGTAACTGTTTTAAGCGGACAAGTTATAGATTGCATCGGATAATTCAGTTGCGGAAGTTTAAAGATGATTATATTAATAAGGTTTATGTTTGGACTGTGGATAGGAAGAGGAGTATACGGCAAGCTTTAAGGTAAAGATTTGTTTAGTTTGAGATTTGGTGTTGTTTTAAATATTTTCTTCAATGTTTTTCACTACGTTCCTACATTTTCCAATAATTTTTCAGTGTTTTTCACCACTTTCCAATAATTTTTCAATGTTTTTCACCATTTTCCAATAATTTTTCAATGTTTTTCAGCAATTCCCAATAATTTTTCAATGTATTTCACCACTTTCCAATAAGTTTTCAATGTTTTTCAGCAATCTGCAAAGTAATATTTCAATGTGTTTCGTCACTTTCCAATAATTTTTCAATGTTTCAACCAATTTCCACCATTTGTTACCACTTTAAAAATATTTTTCACTATTTTCCAGCCACTTTTTCCATTTTTTTCGCCATTTTTCCTTGTTGTCAATGTTTTTCAGTATTCTGTCCCACTTTTCACTATTTTCCATCTCTTCTCAAATACTTTTTTTACATAAAATTCACTTACCGGTACTATTCTGACTTTTTACAGGTTGAATATTGATGGAATAATCAGCAATAAAGTTTCAAACGTAGCCGAAGTATTACGAGAAATCGAATTTTACTCCAAATACCGATTAGCGACCAACAGCGATAATCCCTGGACTAAATTCAAAGGCAAATAAACCTTCAAAAAACATTTTTTAATCTAGAAAAATACTATTTTTATTGCATTATTTGTTTCCTAAATTACCACAACAAAAATAAATTTACCATAATTTCTGTTTCCAACATTTTTCACTTTTCCATAAAAACTGAAAACTTATTTTTCAATTTCGTCCCGCAATTTTCCACCATTTCATCTTCACTCGACGACATCACGACTACGTCATCATCACTTTCAGCTGTCGGTTCACTTTCCAAAATTTCAGTAATTTCACCAATCTCGGAATGATTTTCCCATTTACCTAAAAAACAAAAATCCACAAAATTAAAACATTTTCTAACTCACACAAATATTAAAACTTTCACGTTTATCGTGAGAAAATCCAGGTGGCCGAAGATAAAACCGAATTCTTCCTTCCAACGCCATCCTTAAAATATCATTTCCAGCTCGAAACGCATCTTTTCTCGCTCCTTTATGCGTGTAAAATCCACGTTTTTCAGCCCAACCTAAAACCAAAAATGAATAAATTTAACGATTTTTCTCAAATTTGACAAAAATTTATTCATCAAACCTTCGCAAATATCAAACGGCGACCAAATACTCGCGTTATCGGGGTGGTGAACTCGTAATAACCGAATTAAAGGGATTCTTTCAGCTAAAAATCGAATTGATGAATAAGGTTCCCGCACTTGCGCAATGGGAAAACTGCCGCTTAAAACTTGAATTGATTTTAGAACTCTTGATGGAAAGACTAACCCAGGACAATCGCATAATTTTACAGTTGGAGTGAGGAAGATTGTTTGAAAATGTTTTGTGTGACCCGGGGTTCGTGATACACTAACTACCTGAAAATTGTGTAGAAATTGTTAGTTTTTTAAATAAATTTTTAATAAAAACGTTGTTTACTTTTTTGCCCATAATTCCGTTCATTAGCGATGATTTTCCGACATTTGGAAATCCAATGCAACCGATTGTGAGAATTCCGTTGTAAAAACGTTCGTATTTTTCATCAGTTTGAGGGTCGGTTTTGTCGATTGAAATTATTTCATTGGCGGAGGCTTCGAGATCGCCTGGATCCGCGAGTTCGTCTTCGATTTTCTTTTCCCACGAAGTAAGATCAACTGAAAAATTGAAAAAATTGATAAATTTTAAGAAAAATTGGTAATAATTGTGATTTTTACAACATTTTAACAAATTACCGTTATTTTTTACGATGTCTTTACAAACTGCGAGTAATCTTTTAGTCGCTTGCGCAGCCATTCGTAAATTTCCTCGACGTGATTTTCGTTTAATCGAAGTCGACTCTTCATTTTCACTCCCTCGACCGGGAAATGAGGTGAAACAAATAACGCGAATTTTTGGAAATTTTTCTTCGAAGTAACATTTCCACGCTACTACGACTGATCGTGGAACTAAGTCGATTTTATTCAAGACTAAAATCACGTCTCGGTTGAGTTCTGTAACGACGTATTGATAAACAGCTGGCGAAAACAACACTGACTAAAAATAAAAAATTCTATTAAAATAAAACATTACAAAATATCATTTTTATAATGTTTTAACTCACTGGAAATCTGATATCAACGATTATTAAAACAACATCTGCCATTTCAAGAACTCTCCAGAGTTGTCGCCATGTTTCGAGATTTGTTTCGAAGTAACTCAAAGTTTCCAAACTGAAATTTTTTTCGATATTCATTAGATAATCCTAAAAATAATTACAAAACATATTTTTGTAATGTGATTATAATATTCTAAATCAATGTTGATAATTTTTTAAAATATATTTTACGATAAAATAAGATTTTTCTTGATTTTCCAGTTGTTCTTTTGATATTTTAAAACTCCATTTCGGCCTTTTTGGGAAATCGAGAACGGATCCAGGAAGAAATACATCATCCAATTCAATTTCTAGTGATTCCTGTATGAAATAAAACAATAATTTATTATTTAATCTCACTAAAAACCACAAAAATTTCATCATTTTTACTTGAAAAATCGGATTTAGCGGCTTAAAACCTTCTTTTTTCCGCTCCTCAATCTCTTCTTTACTCTCCTTAACAAACTGAAGACGATATCTTCAAATATTAATACAAAAATAACACAATTTTAAGATCAAAACTTCAAACTTTAAAAATCTAAATATGCGCAGTTTAAAATACCGGTCAGGATCTCCTTGTTTCGTGACACTTTGCGCTGTGTTTACAAATAACTTTGGTTGAAAATCACTTCCCGATGCTTGGTGATCACCAATAACACTCTCAGCTACAGAAAAACCAACATAAACAATTTAATTTCGATAGAAATAATTTATTAATCCCGATATTTACCACGAGTTTCATCGTTGTCGCTTTTTTTTCGGTCTCTTTTTAGTTGAAGTTGTTGTTTTTTCTGCTTACCGCTAAACGGAACTTTTCTTCTACCTTGTGGCATGGTTTTGCAGGTTAAATTTTGGTTATTTAATCCTTAAGAAATCAATTTGTAAGTCTCACTACTACGAGTAAAAATTTATCGCGACATTTTTAACCACGTGTTCGGGTGATAATAAATGACGTCATTACAAAATGGAAACTAAATCCTGAGTTTCAGTTTCGGAAAATTCCAAAAATTTCTAGAAAATTCGAGATTTTTATGTCAAATTTGTGGATTAGCACTGGATTTCATAAAAAGATAACGTATTTATTTATTTGGGTTGAATTTTACCATAAATTTTCTATTTTTCTGAATTTTTACTGCACTAAATATATTTTTTTAGCTAAAGTATCAAATTCTAAAGTCATTATATAAATTTAACAAATTTATTTCTACAAAATTACCTATACAATAATTATTTATCACTTTATATTTACAACATTGACATCTCAAAAATTTATTTCTTTTCTCGGTTAAACGGATCGCTCCAAACTTTCATGCCTAAAAACATAACAGAAAAATTTTTAAACACTAATTTACACTTAAAACCACTTAAATATTAATTAAAATTACTAAAATTTCATTTTATTTTAATATATTTATCTATTTATTTGTAATTTTCAATATTTCACCTCCTGGTTGAATTGCTTCTTGATTGACTCCAGCTCGCGTTACTGCTTGGGTCTTTTCTGTAATCAATGAAAATTATTATAATTTAATTTTTCACCTTTTATTCATTAATTAATCTCTGAATATAAATAAATAAATATATTTTACTGTATTCATCAACGTGAAAATACGGATAAATCGCAATCGGATACATCGACATCGCTACCGCGCCAACTACAACTCCAATCAACATTCCATAACGCCATCCTTTTAATACGATCGGTTTCATAACTACTATTTTTGTAAAAACATATAAAATTCAGCAATTACGCATATTTAAATCCTTGTGATCAAAATCCATACCGTCTACAGGCTTAAAAACCGAATTACAAAAGTTGATCCGAAAATATGGGTTCATATCAGTGACGTCATATTTTCACGACTACGTAAGTGTCTGTACTACAAACTGTGACGTAGAGGTCATTACATTGTAGACCGCGGAATAATCAACCATTAGTTTTATTACAAGAAAAATATAGATTTAGTTACATAAATATATTTCTAATTTTTCTCAGTAATAATAACTAAAAAATTCTATAAAATAAAATAAATACAAAAACTTTCGCAACTGCGGTACATTCAACTCCATAACCAATGCCGTCGTAAATAACCTTGAACATCAGGCCTGCGTAATCTAACCAAACTTCACTCATTTACATCTTATACTACTCCTAATAATAATCACTTAACTCTACGAATAATTTAGGACTCGTGATAGGAAATAAAACCATTTTAAATTACAAAAAGGTAAATTGTACCCAAATAATCAACCTGATTTTATGTTACGCCCTGGCCTGAATCATAATGGCGACCTTCGCTCAGTTGCATAGTCGATTGAAGCGACAATTTTTTTCTCCTCAAATTTTTGTTTCATTTTCCTGATCGTCAGTTTTTAACTTGTGATCTTTTATTTAGTTATGGCTAAAATTAGCTAGACTAATCAATGGTTTCCGTGATAATGGCCAATATTGCGGTGCAAAGGATCAAGAGGGAATTTAAAGAAGTTGTCAAGAGCGAGGAGGTAAAACTCGTCGTTGCAAAATCGACACAAAAATATTAAAAATTTAGGACTAAGCTATTAAAAAATCATTAATACACTGATTGATAATTAATTTTGTATAATAAAAATGAGTATTTGATGATTTTTTAAGAGGAAAGTTGGTTGAAAATCGTGAAAAGTGATATTTTTGTGTTGGGGCAAAATTTGAGGTGTTTTAATTCGTGAATTAATTTTTGTTTATTTTTGTGATTGCAGGTAGCAAAATGTGCGATTAAGGTTGAGTTAGTTAACGACAACTATACGGAATTAAAAGGAGAAATTGCTGGTCCTCCGGATACCCCGTACGAAGGGGGGAATTTTGTTTTGGAAATCAAGGTTCCTGAAACTTATCCGTTTAATCCACCTAAGGTATAACTAAAATCTACGAAAATAATGTGTAATAAGTACATTTAGTTATATTTTAAACAGAAATTGTCAAACTTGTTGAAAAATTTGATTTTTAAAGGCAGAAAAACGATTTTTCGTTGTTTTTTTTGTCAAATCATTGCGAAAATTTTTTGAAATTATGACGAAAATAAATTATTTTTATACTGAAAGCGCCGTAATAAAAAAATTTTTTGTTTATTTTTAGGTACGATTCGTCACCAAAATTTGGCATCCAAATATCAGCTCAGTGACTGGTGCAATTTGTTTGGACATTTTAAAGGATCAATGGTTAAATATAAAAAAATCGTTTTTATAGTATAATACGGAGTAAAATTTATTAATTTTTGTGAAATTTTATATTTTAGGGCAGCGGCAATGACGCTACGAACGGTTTTGTTGTCGTTACAAGCGCTTTTAGCAGCTGCTGAACCCGATGATCCACAAGATGCGGTTGTAGCGAAGCAGTATAAAGAAAATTATGATATGTTTAAACTCACAGCGAAACATTGGGCTCAAATTTATGCGGGAGGTTGGCAGTAATTTTATTCATTTTTTTTTTTAAATTGTAGTTTACAGAAATTTTATCCAATTTTATCTCAATTTTTTTTCCACTGTGCCTTAATTTTTCATTTTACTTAATAAATTTGAGTTTAAATGAAAAAATGAAGTAAAATAGAAAACATTTGGTATCAAAATGGATAAAATTGAGATAAAATTATTTTTCCTCAATTATTTTCACTTTTTCTCAATTTTATCCATTTTGATCTCGGTAATTCACTTTACTCATTAAATTGAAGTAAACTGAAAAATTGAGCTAAAATAGACAAAATTGAGATTAAAGTTGAGAAAATTGAGAAAAAATTGTTTTTATTCTACTTTTTTCCCATTTATCCCTCAATTTCTTCATTTTATCAATTATTTTCAATTTTATCAACTTTTTTTCAGCACCGACAAATTTCCCTGAATTGGACAATAAAATTAGCAGATTAATGGATATGGGTGTAGATGAGGTAAAAACACAATAATTTACATAAAAAAAATCAATTCTAACAAATTTTTATTCCATTTTCAGCACAAAGCCCGCGTTGCACTTTCCTCGTGTTCATGGGACATCGAAAGAGCGACAGAACAATTATTTAGTTAGAGCAAAATTTTTAGGCTTTCCAAATATTAAAAACAACAAAACCAACAACAACAACAAAAAATGGAAATTAAAAACGAAAAGTTATATTATTAACAAACAAAAATTTAAAACGAAATATATATATAAATATATAAATATATTGCATTTTAAGATGAAAACAAAGAGTACAGATATTTGTTTTTGAGTAATCCACTAAGATTATTCGCATCTTCCTGTTTTTCTTATTCTTATTTTTCAATTTTATTTCCTATTTTTATTTTTGTACGTTTAAATTTCACAAGTTTTTGATTCTACGCAAAAAAGAGAAGATAAAAATGCACTTGAAGTGATGCACACACTTGAATTTTTGTGTGAAAATTTTTTTTTGTATAATCCTTTTGGCAGTAAAGGGTTATTTTATTTTACAAAAATCGAGTTGTTTTATTTACTTTAAGAATTAATATAAGATTAAAATTACTGCCTAGATTTTTGAAAAAGAGAGAATGAGGAAAATAAATAATTAAAATGTACATAAATTTTTATTGATTATTTTTGTCCCAAAAAATTTTTGTTTTTCTAGTTTTAAAAAATTTAAATAATTCAAACATTTAATGAAAAATGGAAAGTTTATATAAAAAAAAATTAAAATTTCAATCAAAAATAATTTTTTTTCTCAAAATTGAAAATTGAAATAAATTAAAAAAATGTAATAATTTAATATCATATAATGTACAGTACTTATTTTTCATACATTTTACCGAAAAAATGTAGATTTTCGTTTAATTTTAACCCTAAAAGTTAAAAGTTTAGACTAAATATTACCAAAAAAAAATGAATAATAAAATCGATTTTTTTTTTTCGTAATTTTAAATTTCACAAAAATATTAATTTTAAATCCTTTACATTTCTGTCGGAATAGACATCCGTTTTTCACCGAAGGAACAAATATTTTTTAGAATTAAGATCTTCCGTGGTGGATGTTATTTTTAAAAACAAAAAAACACGGAAACGAAAACCAAAACAAAATATTCTTAGAATTAATGTTTACGGTAAGTTAAGCTAAAAACGAAGAAATTTAACAGCAAGGACGACTGCTGAAAGCGGCTGCTTGTCCAAATTTGATCATTGAAACTGCAATTGATGAGTTGCAGATCCAAAGGGGAACAATTTTCTCAACTGGACTTGACGACATCTTTACACTTCATTCTTTAATACACTATTTCGTAAGGTATGATTAAATTTGCGTGTAAAATGTTTTCCCTAAGTACTAAGCTTTAAATGTTGGCGTTCGTGGAATTACCAAATGCTGGAACGTTATAGACTTTCGATAAAAAATTGTCGAGATAAAAAAGTGCAAATAAAACCAATAATTTTCTGATTTATTTGAAGTATGTACAGTACTTGCAATCGAGTCAAGTACAATACAGCATGCTAAGTTAATTACTGTAGTTACTCTACGTTAACTAGAATTTTATTCTTTCCAGATGGCTCGTTGCAAATGGTTCTACGCTCTTTGCACAATCCTTGAGCTCTTTAAAATTCTGACTACGGCAGCAACCACTGCAGAAAATAAATGCTTGTGCGAATTTAACGACGGAAACTGTACTCGGTCGGTTGAACACAACTCGGTGTTTTTTACAATTGCCAGATATTATTCGCCGGTGTACCAGCCTTACGATATCTACTACTATGCGTTTGACAATGTTTTATCATCAGGTTAGTAACGTGTTTATATACCTCCGAAAGCTTCCTAATATTAAATGCTCAATGGATATATTCTAGGAATTTTGAAGTGTTGGAAACCAAACTTTAACCCAAAATTTCTCGAGCTAAGAAAGTGTAAATATGGAGATACCTTTTGTGATGATCTTAATACCGACGATCGAAGATATAAAACACTTTGTCCTCCAAATAAGTATACCTATTTCGATTCCTATGGCGAAGACGTGCGTTTGAGTGATTGTGTCAATAAATCATCATGCGTTTTGAAAGTTGTGGTATGTTTGTTAGATAACGGGACAACAAGTATATCCAATTTGGGACTTCATAACGCGAGTGATATATTAAATTTAATTATAAAGAATTTACATTTCCCCAAAACCGTGCTAGAGATTTCGATTACTGATATTCGAGTGACTTTTGACAATAATACACTGAACAACTTCACTTCGCTTCGACGTTTATCAGTGACTAAAGTGAGATTAGAATATATACCTAGTCAGCTTTTGAAGAATGCTGCTGAGCTCCAGGGTGTGAGTTTTAGCAACAACAGCATAAAAGAATTACGATCAGAATCCTTCATCAATCAACAAAAACTTTGGTTTTTAAATTTAAATTACAACAATATTGAAACTCTCGGAATATGTACGCCAAATGAAACGAATAATTTTTTGATGTCTTTGGAATCGTTAGAACAATTTGAAGTCACTCACAACAGAATATCGAAAATTTGTCCAAATGTATTTCAGTATAACCCGGAACTGGATTTTATAGATTTACGAAACAATGAAATTGATACGGTGAGTACAGTTTTTGCAACGGATAGAAATAAGGTTATATATTTAGATTTGTCGCACAACCTCTTAGAACATATATCGGATAAAGACTTTTTATTGCTAACAAAATTAGCAATGCTGAACTTGTCATACAATCATATCAAGTTTATCGACTCACACGCTTTTCATTCTCTGCAACGCACACTCGGGATGTTAGACATTAGCGACAATTTTCTGAATTCCACAGAATTTTTATTGCCTTTAAAATTTTATACTCAATTAATTATATTGTCCAATAATAATTTTCATAGTATTCCTGAATTGGCATCATTTAAAGGAAGAGATTCGGTAATCATTGATTTGTCTGAGAATCATATTTCTTACGTTGCGTTCAATGATATTCCACTTAATGCTATTGGAAAATTAAATCTGCAGGGTAATAATATAAAAGCAATTGGCTTTTCAATGCTAAATCCAAAAAATATAATTCGTCCTAAAGTTATATTAAAAAGAAATTCTTTAACTTGCGACTGCTCCGTTAAACCATTCTATGAATTTGTACAAACTTCCCCACAAAATAGGATTATTGCTGATGGTTTATATTGCCACCAACCAGAATCACTACGTGACGTTTTACTCGTTGATGTAGACGAAAAGTTTTTGTATTGCGCTGAAGGAAATCGCTGCCCGCTTAATTGCATCTGTTATTTACTGAATGACGGAGTGAGGATTAACTGCGATAATAGCGAATATAAAACTGTTCCCATTGATGTGCCCAGGATTGCAACACATCTCAGTATGAAGTTTAATCCACTAAGTAGTTTAAAAAATCTGCACAAATGGAATTTTTTGAAATCTTTGACCTTGGAATTTTGCTTTAATTTAAAGAATATTACCGAATCGGACGCGACTGAACTGAAACAATTGAAAAATTTGACAATGTTGTCGTTAGAAAATAATAATCTAACTTCAATACCTCAATCGATGTTCGACGGCTTGGTGAACTTATCGACCGTGAAGTTAGGGTACAATGTGTTAACAAATTTACCCAGTGATATTACATCATCTTTAACTCACTTGACACATTTCTCGGTGAACAATAATCAAATCAAAACACTCGATAGTGCAATATTTGAAAAAAACGACAAATTACAACTGATAAATCTGCGTTGCAACAAGTTATCTACAATTACGATGAACATTTCACATTTGCTCGATTTGGAATACGTAGACTTCAGTGAAAATCTTATACAAAACATGGAGATACAATGGCCGAGTAACGTAAAAGAGATTCTTCTACAGAATAACCTGATGAAATTGTTTAATTTAATCAATATCCCTGAAAATGTGCACCTCCTCGATTTAAGTAACAACGAGTTGGAGTATCTAAATATGTCCATTTTCAAGCAGTTTGTTCACGCAAATGCGGCGTTTGATTTTTCCCACAATCGGATTACCAATGTTTCGGATATCGACGTGGAAAATTCAACTACCAGTGAAAGCGTAATTGTGTTGAATGACAATCCTCTGCACTGTGACTGCAAAATTAAGTCACTTTTGGATTACGTAAACGCGAAAACTGATAAGATCAAAATGTTTGTTTTTGAAATGGAAGACCTGTATTGTAACTCACCAGAATCCATGAAAAACAAACTAGTGGAAAATCTCGACGTAGGAAAATTGCCTTGTAAACAACCTCTGTGTGCCAACGATTGCGAGTGTTACAAACAAGAGTCGTACGACTATCGAACAATTGAGTGTAATAAATTTCCAAACAGTAATTTTGTTGGAGTCTTCAATGAATTGTACATTCAAAATGGTACTACGGGAAACATCTCAGACCTTGTTAGTTCACGATGGAAGTCACTGAGTTTAATGAAAATTCAAAAATTAATCGACACAAATGCGACAAGTGCGATTTTCTCGGGAATGAAAAAGTTGACCAGAGTAACAATAATTAACGGTAAAAACTTACAATTTTCTCCTATTGTATTCTCTAATCTATCTGCGCTGGAAGATCTCGACTTACATTCGAACGGAATAACTCATCTTTTACCATACTCTTTCCAAAAAGATATCAAAATGCAAAATCTCAATCTAAGTGATAATTCCCTGTCAGCACTGCCAAAAAATATTTTCTGCGATTTAATCAATTTGCGAGTACTTGATTTGAGTGACAACGCTTTAACCAACATAGAGTCGACATTGTTTGTGAATTTGACAAGTGTTAAAATTTTAATTTTGAAGAAAAATAATTTAAAAATGTTAGAAGATGGTGTTTTTAAAAACTGTTTGAGATTGGAGAAGTTAGATTTAAGTGGAAATTCATTTACCAGTGACGATTTACGCTCTTTGATTATTCCACCATACGTATCCCGGATTAACCTTTCAGCAAATTCTCTCAACAGTATTGACAACAATTGGATTAACTTTCGCCAATTGAAATCTATTGACTTAAGTTTCAATGTCATCGTTGAAGTAAATGTATCTCAGTTGAGTGAATTTCCAATGAATACTGATTTTAAGCTGCATAATAACAATATAACGAAGATAATTTGGATTCGTAATAATTACAACTGGAGAGAAGCAGTGTTTACTGTAAGTTTAGAAAATAATCCATTTGTGTGCGATTGTAATTTAAAATTCTTCGTTCAGTCCATTCATGAATTTGACAAGGTTATCGATATTGACAAGCTGTATTGTTCTGAACCGCTTGAATTAAATGGCACCCCACTTAGACAGATTGTGAATAAGAATGTGTATTGTAATTTAGAAAATTGTCCTAATGGTTGTACATGTAGGCGTTACAGGAATGCAAATTACGCGACTAATGTTGTTGATTGTAATGTAATGAGTGAAATCGATCTACGAATTTGCCCTAAAATTGTTCACGAATTTTATTTGGGAGGCAATTTAAGTATTAATTTCTTGCAAAATGACTGCTGGGAATTCCTGAAGAAGTTGTTCTTGACCCAAAATATGTTTGTTGCAAATATTACGAATGACTTGTTACGGAATCACGAACAATTAATTGAATTAAGCCTCTCAGCTAATCAAATGCGCCTGTTACCATCCAAATTATTCCAGTTCACTCCTAACATAGAAGTCGTTGATTTTAGTTCAAATTTGCTACGCAGTTTATCCCCCCAAATGTTCGAAAAGCTTTTTAAATTGACAAAAATTGACGTTAGTGGTAACCGATTTAAACTAATTGACTGGCAAATTCCATTAAGTTTACAATTCTTAAATCTTGCCGAGAATAGAATCCAGAATATTACAATTCCAAAACTGAACGACCATTACAAATTGCAAATTTTTAACGTTTCACACAACGGTTTGCAACGGATACCAAACGAGCCAAACTTTTTATTTCTCTTGAAAAATCTGCAAATTTTAGATCTCAGTCACAATGAGATTACAATCGATTGTGCTAACCCATTCACACCCTTTCCTTTATCCTTAAAATCTTTGAATCTATCTCACAACTTACTGAATTGTACTGGATTTTGGAGTGAAAATAGTAAACCATCCTCGAGGTTAAGACATTTTGACTTAAGCCATAATCCCATTCAATCATTACGAATGAATGATTTTGTATTCAGGAATCACAGCGATTTAATACTATCCCTGCAGAATTGTAGTATAAGAAATTACACGTTGGATGTTACTCACGCAAAAAGTGAAACTTGGAATCTTATTTCGAGCGTTGATATTTCGAATAACAAACTTATTGAGTGCAATTGCAACATTAGAAAATACAATAATTTTACAAAAATTCAAAATGGTAGTTTAACTTTAAAGTTGCAATTGGTGACTAACAGTCGATGTAATCTGAGTCATTTCGGTATAAATTTTAATTTAATGTCCAAATTTGATTCGATTCCAAGCATCACTTTTTGCTCAGTGATTAAAAACTGTTCATCTCAATGTCTTTGTTTGAAATCAAATGTTGACTTTCGAATGTTTTGTATTAACAGAGGATTGACGTCATTGCCATCAGTTAGTCCGTCTAATGTGAAATACCTAAATGTTGATTATAATAATCTTACCATTGTAAAAGACTTAACCCACCCTAATTGGAATAATTTAGTCACCATTTCACTAAGACATAATAACATTCGATCTATTTCGAATGAAAGTCTGCCGTCGTTACAATTTTTGAAATTTGTATTTTTGGACGGAAATGAGTTGTACTCACCATCCGGCTGGTTAGAAAATTTTGTGAATGAAAATATTTTGTTGTTTAACGTAACCTTATCAGAAAATCCGTGGTTGTGTACGTGTGATAACGTGTTATTTAAAAAGTGGATGATTAATTTTTCAACTAAACAAATGATTTTAGATGGTGGTAATGTAACTTGTCCCGATGGAAATTTATTTGTAAATGCTGATATTTGCCCCGTAGAAGCTGTAAACATTTTAACAACACTATTGCCTGTTTTAGCAGTATCTTTTGTTATTGTTAGCATTTTGCTTTTGACTGTATTTTATTATCGCAAGAAAACATTGGTTCACGCTTGGTTTTATAGCAAAAATTTGTGCGGTTGTTGCGTAAACGAAGCTGAAATCGACGTTGATAAGGAATACGACGCTTTTTTGTCATACTGCGAAGAAGACGAACAATACGCCACTCGAGAACTATTACCTCGACTAGAAGAGCAAAAACCATTTTACAAAGTGTGCGTTCATCAAAGAGATTGGATCGCGGGTGTCCCCATTGTGGAACAAATTGAAAATTCGGTCAAGAACAGTCGACGAACGATCGTCGTGTTATCTCGTAACTTCGCTAACAGCACGTGGGCGAACGTTGAATTTCGCATCGCGAATCAACAATCGGTGGAAGACAAAATCAACCGCGTAATCGCGATTACCCTGGACGAGGATTTCCTGACGGATGGTCTCGATCCAGAATTTAAAGCATACCTGACGATGACCACGTACTTAAAGTCAACCGATCCCCACTTTTGGACCAAACTTCGTTACGCAATGCCGCACAAAGCTCAAATGCGTCAAAATGTACGACAACGCAGAACATCAGATTTGGAATTAATTGAGGCTGAAGATCGTGTTTAATCTTAATGTCAATTACCAATAACGTGAACTATATACCGTACTATTCTTTTACTTGTTTAATCCTAATACAAATTATCACTTACGTGAAATATACCCGTACTATTCTTTTACTTGTTGTTTGTGTTTTGTAATCATTTACCTTATAACTGCTTAATAAAGATATTTAGAAAATTCACATGCAGTGACACCTTTATTTTATAAAGACGTATGGTAACGCGCGTAAACTCACATGACGTATCTTTTGGATGCATATTTTATTCGGTACCACGACACGCTTTTTAACGCCAAAAATATATTGGTCAAATTACGTCAAATTTATTTTTCACTGGAAACTAAACAACTGCATTACGCCTCGACTCATCATTAAAAATACATGCTTGTCGTTCGGCGGGTGATCAGAGAAATTATTTTATTCTCGATCCGTAATTTCATTTATTGCTATTCCGTGTTAATTTTCATTTTTTTCTAAAGGAATAGATTTTTAAGGTCATCCGCACAGGATGTTTTTTTCAACGTTAGTCGTTGTTAAAAAAGAAAACTACGTCAAATTATTTCCAAGAACTAAAACTTAAATATTGCTGGTAAGGAAACAGGAATTAAAACAGCAAATCTCGTTATTTTTAAATTTTATTTTTTGACAAAAAGTTCTTTAAGGAATAGTTTTATTTTGTAATATTCGAGTTGCAAACGAAGGCAGGAAAAAATAAAAAAATATTTCCTCGAAATAATGTTGAACTCGCAGAAACAAGAAGCAGAAATTATAATGAAATAGGCATTTCATTACGATTTTTTCCTGCGTAAAAATAAATTCAAAGTAATAATTTAGCACAAAACTTTAGTTTCGAGTAGACGTGATCTTGCGCCGAAACGGTACGCGCCAAATCGTCCCATTCCCTGGTATAAATTTGCCGAGTTTTCCCGCACCGCGTCTCGTAATAGAATTTAATTTACAATTTTGTAAATACCAATAAGAATTGCGTTGCAAGCTGCGGGTAATGTAAACAATACTAACTGGATTTCAACTTTTCAGATGGCTCGTTTGGGAACTCTTTAAAATTCTGACGACGGCGCCAGCGACCGCAGAAAATCGAATGCTTGTACCAATTTATCAACGAAAGCTTCACGCACACTGTTGACAACAACACGGTATTTTAATCATTGGCCGAGTTACTCATGTATATTTGCACAAAGTGACATCGTTACTTTATAATAACGTACAGTAAAGCGCGTAAAAACACACGACTTAACTTTTTAATGCAAGTTTTCTTCGATACCTCGAAACTTTTACTAACGCAAAGTTGTATTCTTAACACTATGTCAAATTTAGACTTCATTGATCGGTATGAAACTGCCGTATTTTCTGTGAAGTCGAATTAAATTCGATAGATGGCAATGGCACACGCGTGCGTTTCACCTCCTTTGAAAACTGAACGAGTGTATTACGCCTCGACTCGTCATTTGTAGATAAAGATCCGCTCCATCCAGCACAGTTGCACGATACGTTCGTGAAGAAATCACCACATACTGTAAATGTGCGTCAATTTTCGAATAGATTTGCTATCGCTGAAACAGTGCTTTTGTTTAATTTCTCGATAAATTTATAGTTTTACTTGATTTAAATTAACTACCGGCGGTATTATCAGCGCTATTTTCTACGGTGACTTGTACGACTTATTACTAACCACTAAGCAAACGTGTTATTTTAATGTAACTTTCTACTCCTTTAGTAAATTTTGATTTAAATTGTAGGTTTTAGTTTATTCAGTCTTTGTTTTTTTTCTCAATAGAATAACATTAATCTACCCATAAATATTACTGTGATGTAATTTACGCAGTAATTATTTTACTTTGGGACACATGTTTCAAATATTTCATTTCTCCTTACCAATATATTTAAAAAAAATAATTTTCTCAAATACTGTAGAATAAAAGGATGTTACTGCTTCCGCGTACGACCTTCGAGTTGCAAATGTAAACGAAGGAAAAAACAAAATAATATTTCCTCGAAATAATGTTGAACTCGCAGAAACAGAAAGCAGAAATTAAA
>JAQIWS010000419.1:0-22876 GCA_034696085.1 Stigmatogaster subterranea | reverse complement strand
AATCTCGTTTCCAAATGCATAGCTTGACTTTCGGGATTATTTAAATTAACGGAAGTCTGTTGATTTTGGTGCTTATGAATGTGGCTTAAATGAGTTCTCAGCTGTAAAATAAACATTACACGTCAACTACCAAACTAAAATTAAGAAAATTCAACGTTTTAACCAGAAAAATCAGTCTAAAAAATGATTTTAGCAAATGTGAAAATTAAAAACTCAAGTTTGAAGTTGATAAATCGCCGAAATTAACAAAAAATAGATTTTTTGTTATTGTTTAAACAATGTTGAACATTGAAAAAAATTATTTTTTTGGTTCATTCTAGCTGTTAAAATCTACAAAAAATTGATTTTAGCAATTTTACGGTTGACAAGTTGTTAAAATGAACAAAAAAGATTTTTTTAGTGTTTAAACATCTTTGAACACTAAAAAAAGTCAATTTTTTGTTCATTTTAAGCTGTATAACTTGAATTTCAAACACAAAAAGTAGGTTCAGAATGCAAAAATTAACAATAAAAATATCTTACATTATCGCACAACTTGCGAAATTCAGTTTTACGATTGTATTTCAAACAAAACTTAAACGCTTGTTGAGCTATATCGTGGTAAAGTCGTTCAACTCTCGTGTTGTTTCTCAGAAGTTCCAAACATTGTCGGTAGGATTCCCATAAAAACTTCACCCACGGGGTTAAGACAACGCGGTCTGTTCGATCCTGAGCGTCTTCTCCACTTACTGCACTCAAAAGTAAACTGCAATAAAATACGAAGTTTAAAAATAATGTTTTCTAAAAAAAATTTGAAAAATTGTTCTGGAAAATCGATTTTTACTCGAAAAATGTTTAAAATATGAAAAATTCTTAGAAATTCTTTTTTAAAATGATGATAATTATGTTCAACGACAAATTAACAACCTTTCTGGGGTTTGGAGTACATCTAAATCATCGATGTCGATGACTGCTTGTTGGGATTCATTTCTCGCCGATTCGGTTTTTTCTTCGGCTAGTTGCAAGTATCCACGAACGACGTCTTCTAATGATTTTATATTCACCTACGATTTTAATTGATTACGATTGATTATTACTGAATTTCCATTAAAATTTGTTGTTTAATTTACTTTTTCAGTTAATTGAATAAATTTTTGCAAAAACTGAGTGAAATTTTTACGATTTCAACGACTTTACGCTATAAATTAATTTTTCACACAAAAATTCCAAAATAAACATTCAAAAAATTCCTGAAAAATTCGAATTTCTGCATAAAAAAACCCCTTTTTTCAGAAATTTCACAAAATCGAGTAAATTAAACACTTTCAGTAAAATTCTCACAATTTAATCCTAAAAAAATTACTTTGCTTTCAAAAAATACCAAAAAGTTAGCCAATTTAACTAAATAAACCAAAAACTCTCAAAAATTCATTCAAAAACATCACCACAACCTCAAACAAACCTGTTGACAAATATTCCGATACTGAAACAACCCTTCTTTTGCAATGTGACTCTTCTTCAATTCCACACAAAGTTCCAAATATTTGTTCATAATCGGTTCGTGGATTTTCTGCCATGTTCGATGTTTTTTGCTCTTAATCACGTCGTACAAAGCATCTAAAGCACGCTGCTTTTTCCCAACATCGATAAACTCTATAAATATGTATAAAAACAATTTTAATCTTATCTGCGTTAATTAAATTTATAAAATTATTAAAAGTTTGAATTTTAATTCGTGACATATGGCGTCCCGACTTTAGATTCAAATTATTTTTGGTTTAAAATCGTATTTAAAGTTACCGTTAGCCCGTTTTAGGGCGTTCTCCGGTCGCTGGAAGTAAGTCGGCATGGTTTTGGTTTAGAATTTGCTGATGAATTCACTGTTTTGTGGCGAAAAATCGCAAATTATTATCCACACATCTCACGCTTGCCGTTTTTAGGCTTAGTGAGAATGGCGGAATAGTAATTTGCGTCTTCTGTGAACGAGAGTATTGATTGATCTCGTTACAATGACGTCACTAAGGATCAAAACTCAATGTCTCTTACCACTACGAGTGACGTTTAAACTTGCATTCTCAGTCAACCCTAAACCCATACAGCTTGTAACGAGAGTATTGATTGATTTCGGTCGTAATGACGTCATTCCTGATCACAATTTAATGCCGAATCCACAACAACTTACGTAGAAATTTGTATTCCTATATAATCTCAAACCTACGCCACCTATGAATGACTCTGCACACTACAAGATCAATTCATGACGTAATTAAATATCTAAATTTAAATTAAAATATCACTATGCGTGACGTAATTTGAAAGGTTCTTATCTTACCTCAAAAACAAAATAACTACACCCACAAATTAACCACTTTACTTCACTTTTAAATCCAAAAAATGCTCTCTACGAGTGATCTTGTCTCCACAGGAATCGTTGGTAAGTTAAATTATTTATTTTTACACCAATTAACACAAATTTAAACATTATTTCGTGATCTTTAGAGCGCGATTCCAACAACGACGTGTTATGGACGTGGTCTTATCCGTCGGTGACAGCGGACCAACGGGAGTTAATTTTGAAAAAATGCCTGTTTGACGTTGATTCGGGAGATTCTAAAATAAATCCTTTCAGTTATGGTCATTTTAGAGGCAATTGGTATTATATGACTACGACTGAAGTACTAGAAACGGATAATTTACCGAAAGTGAGGAAAATTTTGGAGAAAACTTTGGTGTTTTTGCAAAAAATATTTAATGTATTTCATTTTTTATTCTTAAAACAGGTAAAACAACTTGTCTTAGTCGTTTGGTCAAGGGATTTCAACCCAGAAAAATACGAAGCGTTTTCTAAGATTTTAGTGAAGACATACTGCAAAACTCGAAATCCGGCAACGTTACTTCAATTTTATTTATCGGTTTTGACGGTTGGTTCCGCGAAAACTGAGGATAACGGCACCTTTTTTCTTAAAGATTTCAGTCAGAAAAAAGCTTACGCACTTTCTAATGTAAAAAGTAAGGTGTCCGTTTTAAAAATTTATTTTAAAATCGTGAAATTTGTATCAATTGTCTTCAATTTTTTAGATGTCATCGACACATTTAAACTAGAAACGATACTAATCTACACCGCGTTGCTTCTGAAAAAACGAATCGTAGTCTACCACCACAAATTGGCAAATTTACAACATTTTGTCAGGTTCTTCCAATAACGAAAACAAATAATAACAAGAAATTAATAACAAATTATTGTTAACTTTACTCAGAGCACTTCCAGCATTCGTTTGGCACTGCCAAAACTGGAATATTCTTTATCCATACCAAGACTTCACAGATTCCGAAATGTTGGACTTAAAATCATTTTCACATTACATCGCTGGATTTTTAGATAATTCCGTTGATTCTAGAACGGATTTATACGATGTTTATATCAATTTAGCTGCTGTTGAAATAACAATAGCACCTCACGCAAAAGGCAAATTAATTCTGATAATTATCTTTAAACATTTTTACAACGTGTTGTTATTTTTTAGAAATGTTTACGATGAGTAAAACCCACAAAGAAATCGCTTTGGTTATGGTCAGATTAGCGGAAGATCGAAGTCTTTCGGATGAAGATATAATAAAAGAAATATCGCACAAAACGAAAGATTTACTTAATACTTTGCAATCGTTCACGAACGAGGATAATTTTGTATCTATGGCTGGCTTAAGAGAAAGGAAATTAGCGCCTGCGTTGGAAAACTTTTTATTTAATTTAGCTATCGCCGAAAATATGGTTCAAATGTGAATAAGTTAACAGGAAGTTGTTCTAACGAGAATATTTACTGTATATAATGTCAATAATAATATATTCTGTGTATTAAGATTAATCATAAGTGAGAATTAAATCCTCCTTTCAGGTGAAAAAATATGCATTTACCATAATGGCGGATATTTAGAGGATTGTGATTGGTTGATTTCTTGCGCTTTAGTCCGCCAAACGGTGAAAATTGTAAACTTTCGTCTTATGGCTGTTTTGTGCTGTATCTTGATATATATAATCTTTCGTCTTACTATACCAAACTTCTTCGTGATTGGTTAGAATATTTTCATTTTAGCCTCCACGTGGGCGTTGAAATAATTTTATTCAGTAATGGCGTCGTGATCGTAATACCTTCGTTGCTTTCTGGTTTGTTTTGTCGTAAAAATGAGCTCTACGACCGAAAAAAGAAAACTCGAACAGGAAAATAAAGTGGAAAGGAAGGTAATAAATGTTTATATTAATAATTAGCAGTTAATTTTGAGATATATCAATGAACAATAAACAAAACAAAAATGACAACTTGACGTTAACAGTTTTTGTCCCCGTAAATTTTCCTAAAATCTAAAATTTTAATTTCTTTGCAGAAATATCGACGACGAGAAGAAAGTGAATCTGATTCATCTAACGACAGTTACGAACCTTATGTTCCTTTAAAAGAAAGACGAAGACAACAAGTAAAATAATTTTTTTTTATTTAATTATAAATATGATTTTGTTCTTTAATTTGTTTTGTAAATTTTTAGTTAGAAGCGTTGGGTCGATTAGAAGAAGATAATAAAAGGTTAAATGAGTTAAGAAGAGGTGAAGAAGAAGATGAAGATGAAATTTTAGGACGTCGATCGAATATTAGTCTTTTGGATCAACATAATGAATTAAAAAAGAAAGCTGAAGGTGATGTATTTTTTGGTTTTTGAGGCATTATATGTATTAAATTTATTTTATGTTTTTAGCTCGAAAAGAAAGTGCTAGAGAAAAACAATTAAAAGAAGAGGAGAAGATTTTGGAGAGTGTTGCGGAGAAAAAAGGTAAAATTCGGTGGTTACAGGTTCATTTTGTGGTTTTAGAGGTTAATTAGGGTTATAAATTGAAGTAAATATAATTTGAAACGTTAAAAATTGAATTAAAACTAAATTTTCAAAGTAAAAAATTAACATTTTATCTAAATCTAACTTTACAATGCAGAAATCGACTCTAAACTAATTAATCCCTTAAATCCACCTTCCAGCTTTAATGGGCGTCGCAGAACTCGCAAAAGGCATCAGCTACGGAACATCTATTAAAACCGGCTGGAAACCACCCCGGATAATCCTCTCTTGCTCTCAATCCCACCATAACAAACTCCGATCTCGACTCAAAATCCTTGTCGACGGCGAAAGCGTCCCGCCACCAATCCCATCCTTCAAAGCCATGAAATTTCCTCGATCGATAATCCGAGGTTTAAAAAAGAAAGGCATCGTTAAACCAACTCCGATTCAAATCCAAGGATTACCCGCCGTCTTATCCGGTCGTGATATGATCGGAATTGCGTTCACTGGGTCCGGTAAGACTTTGGTGTTCGTTTTGCCGTTGTTGATGTTTTGTTTGGAACAAGAAACCAAGATGGCGTTCGCGAATGATGAAGGACCTTATGGGTTGATCGTTTGTCCGTCGAGAGAGTTGGCTAAGCAGACGTATGAGATAATTCGTTATTTCAGTGAGTGCGTGAAGGATAGTGGAGTTGGGGAGATTAGGAGTTGTTTGTGTATTGGTGGGACACCGATTAAGGCGCAGTTGGATGCTATGAAAAGGTATTTATAAGAAGAAGTTGAATATTTAATATTTCGTGGATTAAATTCAAAATTTCGTAACGCAAAATGAAAAAGTTACATTTAAACTAATTTTTCGCAATTTTTGTATATTTTAAACAGAGGTTGTCACATAATGGTCGCCACGCCAGGTCGACTAATGGATATGCTTAATAAAAAAATGATCGATCTCGACATTTGTCGGTATTTATGTCTCGACGAAGCCGACAGAATGATCGACATGGGTTTCGAAGAAGACGTCCGAACTATATTTTCATTTTTCAAAGTATTTATCACTTAAATTATTGAAACAGATTAAAAATTGATTTAAAACCATTTTATTATAGGGACAACGTCAAACGTTGTTATTTTCGGCGACAATGCCGACAAAAATTCAAAATTTCGCAAGAAGCGCATTAGTTCGACCGGTGACCGTAAATGTCGGTCGAGCGGGAGCAGCGAGTATTGATGTTATTCAAGAAGTCGAATATGTGAAACAAGAAGCGAAAATTGTTTTATTGCTCGAATGTTTGCAGAAAACAGCGCCACCGGTAAAATATTTTCAGTAACATTTTGTTTTACGTTTTCTCGCGATTACTTTAACAATGTTTAACTTTTTGACTTTTTTCAAATCAGGTTTTGATTTTCGCGGAGAAAAAACAAGATGTCGACGCGATTCAAGAATATTTATTACTTAAAGGAGTTGAAGCTGTCGCGATTCACGGCGGGAAAGGTAATAAGCTGCAATTAAAAAAATATTCTATTTAGCGTAATTTTTAACCAAAAAATTTTAAATTTAGATCAAGAAGAACGAACAAGAGCGATCGAGTCGTTTCGTCAGAAACAAAAAGATGTTCTCGTTGCGACTGACGTAGCGTCGAAAGGGTTGGATTTTGCGGACATCCAACACGTTATTAATTACGATATGCCTGAAGATATTGAAAATTATGGTACTTGATAAAAAATTTCGTGGAATTTTTAAATTTTAAACAAAATTTTGTCATTTTAGTTCACCGAATCGGACGAACGGGTCGATCGGGAAGAACGGGAATTGCGACGACTTTTATAAATAAATCTTGCGGTAAGATTTTGATAATAACGTTTAATATTACGTGTTATATTAAAAAATAATAATTTCATTACAGACGAGTCAGTTTTACTCGATTTGAAACATCTTTTGTATGAAGCCAAACAAAAAGTTCCACCATTTTTAGCGGCGCTGCAGTCGGAGAATGAAAAATATTTACTCGTTGGAGGTAAGATTTTTTTTACAATTTAGAATATTTGTGATGGCTAATTTTATAATAATAATATTAATTTTTGTTATAGACAAGCGTGGATGTTCGTACTGCGGTGGTTTGGGTCACCGAATCACGGATTGTCCGAAATTGGAAGCGATGCAGAATAAACAAGCTCAGACAATTGGAAGAAAAGATTATTTAGCAAGTAACAGCGCTGATTGGTAGACATGGATAAATAGACGTAATTTGTATTTCACATTTAAAAATTTTGTGTTTATTTGGTAATAAGTTTGATGTGAAAAAAAACTTTAATCGACGAATTAAATTTTTATTTTGTATTTTGTGATGAAGACTGAAAGAGATGTTACTTTTTTTTTGTAACTGAAAGCGTCGAAAAAGTCAGATTTTGTATTTAAAAAATCAGTGCAGGTTACAATTTGTTTTTAATTTATTAAACATAATTAAACCTCTTTTTAAATAACAATTGTCACTTTTATCACCTAATTAAACGAAAAAAAACATAAATCGCGTAATTTACATATTTATTTCAATAAAACTTTACAAGCAAATAAATTTTTGCTTTTGTAGCACAATATAAATATATTTTATAACAAATTTTCGATTTTCCACGTACTTTTCACTGGTGTTGTCTGCTTTACGCTACTACACCATGATATTCACCGTGCGATTAGCCATGTGGATTTCCGTATTAATCACCGCTCTGTTGGTTAAAGGTAAGATATCAAATTAATCGTTATTTTACACGGAAAAAGAAAATATTAACAATGGTAATTTTTGTTTCGTTTTTGTCGACGAAAACGGCGGTACTTTGATGAGTCCATGTAACTCGAATTTGGAGAGTACAAAAATGGTTTCTGCGGGATTGGTGATTTATTTTTTAGCGCAAAAAATTATGTAGTTAATTTTTTTACGTCGTTACATTGAAAATCGATTGAAATTTGTGTTTACCGTGTTTTAAGTGGTTTCATAATGTCGAACAGTAATCAGTATTCTTTGTGTTTGGTGAAAATTCCGAACACACGGTGGCGACACTTCACGTACGTGGAAAAAACAGCGGGAAATTTTTTTTGAATATAGTTGCCTGGAAGTTATGAGAATTAATACGAATTCAATGAGTTTACCACTTACTTCAATTTTTTTTTCATTTGTCACCTTTTTTTCTGCACTATTTTTTATTTCGTAGTTTCAGTTTATTTATATTTCTAACAAAAGTTAACAAATTTCAGTTTCGCTCACTGCAAATCTTCAATTCAAAGATGAACCGCCTTACCGCTTGGAATTTTCTAACTCAACCGGAGTCGAAACCAAATGTTCCGCCGTTGGTACTCAGCCGATTGCAATTTCTTGGATAACTACTGACGGCACCCAAATTCAAACTGTACCGGGATTGCGTCGAGTGTCATCTGACGGCACTCTCGCTTTCTTGCCGTTTCGGGCTGAAGATTATCGACAAGATATGCATGCGGTTAAATATCGGTGTATAGCTTCCAATGAATTTGGCTCGATAATAAGTAGAGACGTGCACGTGTATGCAGGTAAAATCTCATAAATTTTTTATTTTATTTTTGCCGATGTAGAAACAGCGTAATTTTTTTTCTGGGCTTTTTATTTTATTTTCTAATATGATAATTATATTGTTTGTCAGTAATGGATCAGGCAATTGAACCTCATGTTTACGACGCTTTTGCCACTCGCGGAAGTATTGCGGTCTTCAAGTGTGCAGTTCCAGGAATTATAACCAATTATATCCAAGTGATTTCATGGATTAAAGATAATCAAGAAAAAATAGACACCTCATTCTTTGATGGTTCGTTTGATTACATTTGCCATTTTGTTGAACACTAAAATATGTTTGTCTTTGGCCTTACCCTATGAAGATAAAAAATTTGTGATGGCACCATCTGGTGATCTATTAATATCGGACATTAAGAGAGAAGATTCTGGGTCTGTCTATCGTTGCCAAGTAAAACAACGTCTTTCAGGATTAATTAAAACTAGCGTTACTGCTGGAAAACTTTTTGTTACTGGTAATTATTAACTGAACATTTTAAAAATAAGAACATTTATTGTAATTATTCTATTATTGCTGAATTGCTAGAACCAGACGGCAATGTCCCATCTAAAATCTTGCCAGTATCTAATTCGTTGTCAGCGAATGTTGGTGAAAAAGTTGCTCTTCCATGTGTAGTTCAAGGATATCCAATTCCTTCAGTGAAGTATGCTTATAATTTCGTAATTAGTTGGTATTACCACATATTAAATGGATTATTTGTTCGGTGTAATTTGTAGATGGTTTAAATCGGGCAAAGGAAAAAATTTGCTTCCAATTGAACTTGATAAGCGAATGAAAATGACAAAATTAGCTTTGATAATTGATGGCGTGGAAGATTCTGATGCTGGAAGTTACGTTTGCGTTGCTGAAAATTCAATGGGAACTAAGAAGGTGGAGATGATTCTGAGTGTAAATGGTAAAATTTATTTGCAATTGGCAATCTTCAAACCTTAGAAATGTACTTTACAATAAATTGATTTTCTTCGCAGATGCACTGGTTGTTTCAGTAAAACCAGAAAATGTGAAATTGGAAGTTAACAAAAACCAAGAATTGCACTGTGTCGTTAACAAAAACATTTCAACGACAATAACCTGGTCTAGAAATGGGAATTTATTGCCAATGTCGCCTATTCCATCCAAGCAAAATGTCAATCAGAGTGGAATATACCAATGTTTTGCTACCACTGGCGACGACATGGTTCATGGAAGTGCTTTCGTTGTTTCTGGAGGTTAATTGATTCTTACCATTACAATTTTACATTTTACAGGTACAGTATAACCAAAAATTTATTATTTATTATTTGCAGCATCAAAACTAAATATAGTCGTTGGATTTGAAGAAAAAACTATTCAACCAGGACATAATGCAAATTTGCAATGTAAAATTACTGGTAGTCCAATTCCAAACATCACTTGGTACTTAGACGACAAGGTTTTGAGACAGTCGGGAAAGATTATTATTGAAGAGAGCCGTGAAAATTCCAATACAGTGTCCAGTGTGATGACTATATCGAATGTAGATGTGGATGATGGTGGAAGATATAAATGTACAGCAGTTAACGACGCCGGATCGTCATTATTTACAAATAGAATTAATGTTTACGGTGAAAATTTTAAAAATATAGCATCAATGGCGTATACATGTACTATAAAATAGTAATTTATCGATTAGGAAATTTGAAAGTGCGCTCAATGTCTCCAACAACTGTTGTTTCTGGAGAGGATTATATTGTTAACTGTCCATATTATGGCTATCCCGTTGATGAAATTCAGTGGGAAAAAGGTGGGTTTGATGAATTAAAGATAAATAACCAAATACATTTTAAACTGTTAAAATTTAGATTCTGTGACATTACCAACATTGTATCACCAAACTGTGTTTAAAAATGGGACCTTAATTTTGACTAGCGTGAAAAAAGGATTGGATGACGGCAAATATACTTGCGTTGTATCAAATGTGCGAGGCCAAGTTGCATCAGGCAGTGTTGATGTTACTGTAATGAGTGAGTGTTGACGCATGATCATTCTTTGTGATTTTTATTTTTAGTAAAAATGAAACCTTAGCAAATTTAAAGAATTGTTTACGATGCAAATAAGTTTAATCTATTAAATAAATTAATAATTTTGTGAGAATAAATTGGATACATTACAGTTTCTCCAAAGATCATGCCATTTTCCTTTCAAGAAGAGCTCTTGCGAGAAGGCATGAGAGCGAGATTGCAATGCGTTGTGAGTGAAGGCGATTCACCAATAACAATTCAATGGCTCATGGACAATAAACGTATTCCAATGGATTCAGGGATAAATGTTCGCCACTTAGATGAATTTTCAAGTATATTAACAATTGGGAATATTAACCCAAAACATAATGGCAATTACACATGTGAAGCAACAAATGCTGCTGCAACAGCAAGACAAACAGCAAGATTAAACGTCAATGGTAATGGTTAAGTAATGGAATTTATTCTTGTGTTACAGTTCCTCCCAGGATTATTCCATTTGCATTCTTGGATGATCAGTTTTATAAAGGAATGCGGGCCCACGTTTCTTGTGCCGTGAGTCAAGGAGATCCGCCGTTGTCCTTTCAATGGTCAAAAGATGGCCGCCCGATAATTAAGTCGGCAGACGTTGCAATTCGACAGTTTGACCAATATACCAATTCACTGAGCATTGAAAATGTAAATTCAGTTCACACTGGCAACTACACCTGCACTGTGACCAATCGGGCGGCAACCATCAACCACACGGCGCAACTTCTGGTTCACGGTAATTTGATTTTTAATGTTAGAATACTTATGGTAGTGTTTCTTTCAGTCGCACCCAAGATAATTCCTTTCTCCTTCCAAGATAAATTTGTGGCAGAAGGCAGGCAAGCGAGGGTTTTGTGTGGCCTTGTAGAAGGAGATGCTCCCGTAATATTTTCTTGGTTAAAAGATGGTCAACCTGTAAACCAGAAGGATATAGCAATTATCCGGGTGCTTGACAACTTTTCTAGCATTTTGTCTATTTCGAGTGTGCGTCGAGAACATACGGGAAACTACACTTGCGTAGCCGCAAACCACGCTGCTACTTCACAATTCACTGCTGATTTAATTGTGAATGGTAATTTACTTTATTTTCAGCTGCCCCCAAAATTATTCCCTTTTCATTTCAAGACAACAACCTCTTTGAGGGAGTGTTGGCTCGAATTTCCTGTGTGGTATACCAGGGAGATCTTCCTATAAACATTCAGTGGTTCAAAGACAGGAACTCTGTATTCAGCGGAGATGATATTTCAATTCGAAAAATTGATGCTTTTTCCAGTATTCTAACGATAGATAAAGTGCAACTAAAACATAGTGGACGATATACTTGTGTTGCTGAAAATGCAGCCACGTCTACAAATTCGTCAGCAATCCTTGTTGTCAATGGTAATGACAATCAAGTGATATATACTTACCTTTGTAATTGCAGTCCCCCCCAAAATCGTTCCGTTTACATTTCAAGACGAGCACTTGCTAGAAGGAATGTTAGTACGAGTGTCTTGCGTTGTCAGTCGAGGGGATTTGCCTTTAAACATAACTTGGCAGAAAGATGGAAAAGAAATTTCTTCTGATTTATTAATTGAAATGAGAAATTTTGACGAATACTCAAATGTTCTGTCGATCAATCCATTGTCGAGAATTCATAGTGGAAATTACTCTTGCGTTGCAAAAAATGCAGCAGGAACAGATTCGTTTATTACCGGAATTTCAGTGAAGGGTACGCGACGTACTGATTGTATATATATGGAACTAATACTGAAATCATTCAAGCAAACAAAATTTTACGGGATGTTCTTTAGCCAAAATTGTACATTATAAACTTTTAGAACTTTATAGCATAATTTGTTTAGTTTTTGTATTTTTCAATTTTTATCATTTTATATTAGTTATTTAATTGCAGAACTTCCTAAATGGATAGTCACTCCTAACGATACAAAAGTTTTAATTGGAAATTCTACTCTTCTCCCTTGTTCAACATCTGGGTTTCCAAAACCAACGATAACCTGGTTCAAAGTTAACGGTAGGATAACTGTGTAAAGAATAAACAGCAACGTTATCACAAAAGTAACACTTCTATTCTTACATCAACAGGATCAGACGCCAGGGGAATAAAACATAAAATTGATGTCAGTGAAGATTATAATATTTTCTCCAATGGTTCTCTAAACATAAAGAATGTTAAATTAAGCCATGCTGGATATTATTTTTGTTTATCTAAAAATTCCATTGGTAGCATTAGTGCGATGGCTCTTCTTACAATTAGTTGTGAGTAATGATTAATTTTACTAGAAGAAATACGTACGATGTTTTGCGAGATATTGCTAATAGTCCCAAATGCACCAATTTTTTTTATCAAAGTGTATCACAACGCATCGTAGCATACTGAATGTATATTCACACAAAATTTTTTTAAAGTTAACATTGAACACGTGCACAATAGAAATTAAATTTTTAAAACATATAAGATACATCCAAATCTGTGTATTGGAATAACATTAAAACTACAGTTAATTTGAGAAATATGAATGGAATAACATCTGTGCAGTGCATCCATACTATCAAACTTCAGATTTAAATTTTTTAATTTGTGTGACGTGCTACTAAGGTTTAATTTCTATTAGTGATCCGCAAACATCCCTTACTATTATGTCCGATGTGCAGAAAGTATTTACACTAGTTAATATATGCTTAACAATTAATATCAGCAGTCCCACCTCAATTGGATAAATACGCAGTCACTGACAGAGTGAAATTTGGGGACAGTGTGTATTTTAAATGCACTGTTCATGGTGATCATCCAATGAGTATTACATGGCATGTTGGTAGTCAACCAATTCCTTCTAACTCTGATCACAGGTAGTCAGTTAAATTAAAATCAAATTCCTAATAATATTGTAATTCTACGTTTATATTTATAACATTGCTTTATCATGTTTTAGGTTTTCGATTCAGCAATCAGAAGATAATGGTAAAATTAGTTCTCAGTTGGTAATAGAAAAAGCTGAGCGAAAAGATTCGACAAATTTTTCTTGTATTGCTGAAAATTCGTATGGTAAAGATATTGGCACTTTTTCCCTCACAATTTTAGGTAAGCACTGCAGAAAATGAAATTCAAATTGAAAATTAAATTCAAATTCTGCATTAATCCACTGTAAATAGCCACAATTTAAATTATTTTTGCTATTGAAATTCAGAACATCCAGATTCGGTGCAAGATTTAAGACTGATTGAGTCAACTAACCGCACTGTAGTTGTCGGTTGGAGAGCAGCTTTTAATGGAAACAGTCCGATTACAAAATACATCTTGCAATACAAATACATATTGGGTTAAGTATTACTAACATTTAATGTTTAACAATGACTGTTATTATTACATCTAACAATTAACTGTTTTAGATCAATGGAGCTCTGGAGTGAGAAATTTAACTCTACCAGGGCATAAACTACAATCAGCTATTACTGGTTTAAAGCCATCCACAAAATATCAAGTTCGTGTAATTGCTATAAATGATATTGGATTTGGAGATCCAAGTGACTCAATTGAAATTGCAATGGCTGAACAAGGTATTTTATTTTTAATTCCAAGTAAAATTTCGTGTTCACAGTAATCACCACAATTCTATATCTGATAGCACCTAGCGGTTCACCATTAAATATTTCAGCAATTGCCACAGATGCTAATAGCCTTAAGGTGTCCTGGATGGTAAATTACTGTACTACTGCAAGTTATAAAGTTAATTTTGTGTACATTAATATTGCATCCAATAGCCTCCAAAGAGGGAATTGTGGAATGGGGTTATCCGTGGTTATCAAGTTGGATTCAAACCATTTCACTCATCAAATACCTACTCCTTTCGCATGCTGGAAGTTCCAGAAGAATTCACATCATCCTTGTCGTTACCGATAACTGGGCTACAGAAATTTACCCAATATAATATTGTTGTGCAAGCATTTAATGACGGAGGTAAAGGGCCTTTGTCATCACCACTTGTTGCTATGACATCAGAGAGTGGTAAATAAAACTATACACTATGATATATTTAATTCGTAATCAAAATGTAAATAAAAAAAAATCAAATTTTGCATGTTTAGTTCCAACTAAACCACCACAAGATGTCAAATGTTCTACACTATCGTCGCAAAGTATTCATTTCACATGGCAGGCACCACCATCTCAAAATATGCATGGAATTCTTCAAGGGTATAAAATTATATACAAACCAGTTGATGACAAAAGTAAGAAAATTATTTATTCTCTTAATGTAGTAGTTTAACAAGTACTGTTTACAGATGGTGCAAGACCTGAAACGAAAAACGTAGGAATATCAACGAAGATTGCAATCAAAAATTTGGATAAGTTTACCAATTACAGTCTGCAAGTCTTGGCATCGACACGTAGGGGGAATGGTGTAAAAAGTGAATCAATTTTTTGTAAAACTGCTGAAGACGGTCAGTAGACTTAAATTACTTGTTTTAAAATTTGTAAAACACTCTATTTGCATTTAGTTCCAAGTGCTCCCAATGATGTTAAAGCCCTGTCAGCTTCCACTACCTCAATTGTAGTTGCTTGGCAACCTCCTATACCGCCAAATGGTGTTATTCTTAAATATTCGATTTATGTCACACAACCTGATGCTGGGTCAGAAAAATCTGCAGTTAAGCACAATATCCATGGAAATGCTACTTATTTTGAAGTGAATGGATTAAAAAGAGAAGGAACGTATAAATTTTGGATTACTGCATCTACAATAGTAGGTGAAAGTGAGAAGAGTCGAATTGTTTCTCAATCAACCATTAATTTAATTGGTAAGTTGTAAAGAATTTATAAGTACTGTACTGTATATAGACTGTGGTCTGGTACGTAATAGCTGCTGCAAAAATTGCTGGATTTGATGGGATGGTTCGTGTATCAGAAGGTGAAGATGTTTCACTATCTTGTAAAGCTGTTGGATTACCAACACCACATAGAAGTTGGATGAGTAAGATTATTGATAATTTTATAATTTTGCCTTAACTGATTATTTATGTAATTTTGTTTTTAATAATTTTTTGGGAGTGGTACAATAATTCTTCCAGCTGGTGGGAGATATCAAGTGATGGCTGATGGGTCATTGCTAATCAAGGACGCTGAGGAAACTGAAACTAATAATTACACTTGTCAAATTAAAAATGAACATGGGCAAGATCACATTACGTACTCTTTACAAGTTCAATGTAATTAAACATATTTTCTTGTGGTATAATTGATTAACAACATTGTTTACTTAAAATTTTCTGCAGCATCACCTGGAGTACCACATATTGAAATTGCGTTAATTACTACAACGTCAATTGATATTCAGTGGAAAATCAGTAGTACTGGAGGAAGTTCAATTTTGGGTATTTCCAGATTTCAAAAGTTGAAAATATGATCAAATGCAAAGACGTTGGTCTAAGAGTACTTGTATATATTACTTCCGCAGGTTATAAATTGTACTATAAACATGGTCACAATGAATGGGAAACAATTGAATTGGATGGTAGTGCTACTTCCCATCAATTGTCTGGATTACATTGTGGAACAAAATATCAAATTGAAATGATGGCTTACAACAGACTAGGACAAGGAAAATTATCTCCTGCTATCAATACTGCAACAAAAGGAGGAGGTTTGGAAAAACGTTATCTGTTAATTGTTAATAACTTTAAGCAGTGCATATATATGTTGTATAGCACCAGTTCCCCCAAGCAAAAAATCCCTAATTGATGAAGGATCTACTTTTATATCTCTCAATCTTAATTCATGGCTCGTGGATAAATGTCCAGTCAAGTATTTTGTAGTAGAGTACAAATCCAGAGCGAGCAACCAGTGGCGATTATTGTCAGATGATATAAAACCAGAAAAGAGGAAGCTGGTTTTAACAGATTTATTTCCGGCAACTTGGTATAATTTAAGAATGATTGCCCACAGTAGTGCGGGCACAGCAGCTGCAGAATATTCGTTTGCAACCTCGACGTCAGACGGAGGTGGTGAAAAATTATATCACGTTTATTTAAAAAGTACTTGTTAAATGCAACACTTTGTAACTATTTTAAAGCAACCATTTTACCTGATACTATGGCTGACGACACCCAGTCTCATCCCATTGCATTTCAATTTGAGATTAAACACATGATAGCCGTGGTTTCATCCGTTCTAATTGTTATTCTCATTGGCATCATTCTTTGGATTTGCGCTCAGGGAAACAAATCCGGAAAGCACAAACACTCTAAATCAGGTATGGTCAATTTGACGCTATTATTTGCACTGTACACCGAAGTAATTTTTCATACTTGGTGACAATTAGGGCGTCGAGCTTTAAACGGAATTCCGTGTTCGGAATCTGGCAGTGACACAACTTATGATAGCAATTACGGATACTCTGCAGGCCGGTCTACAATTAGCAGAGATCCCAGAAGAAACTGTATGTATTGTACAGAAAAACAAGCAACTATGTAATTTAAGATGCCACATTCTGATAATTTTTAAAAGTGAGAAAGGGCGATTTGACTCCTTATGCTACTGCGCACCTTGCTGATCACTACCAACCAGAAGAATTAATTGCACTTGATTTACGTCATTCGGTAGTCGGACAAGGCAACACTCTTCCTGGAATGGTTGGTGGTCAAGCTTAAGCATTAAGTAGATGTAGAGTAAACTAGCAAAAAGCATTACACTGGATTAAAACGAACTGTATTACAGACAGTTCCCTTCTATCCACAGGATCGCGCTCGAATGCCTGCTGATGGATTTGGTGAGATAATAATTCTTATTTACAATTTAATATTAATATTACTGATTTTGTTACAGGAGAGGTTGTTTTCCCCAGTACAGTCGATGTCGTCAACTTTCAGGGACAACATTTGCAACAATTTCCGAATGTACCACTGATGACTAATTCATGTGGAGGGAATACTCTTCTTCACAGAGGTGTTATATATTGTAATCTTTTCACGAAGTCAGTTATTTAATGCAAAACATTTGTTCAGCTTGTCGCACGTCAACTCCTAACACTCCTAGCCATGTTGCTGATGGAAAAGCTCTGTCTTTGCCTCCACCACAAGAAAAGTGCGTGCGGTTTCTCTGCCGTGCAAATAATTATTTTGAGTGCAAATATTAATGGTATTTAACTTCTTGTTAGTACTTGTGAGACCACTTTCAACTTTCCAACTCCACCTCAGATGAATCTCGCAAATGGACGAACAGATTCGATTGGAAAATATGACGCTCCGTGGGATGTTAAGGGTATATTGCAGAATAAAATTTAAGATTAATTAGTCTACAGCATCATGTTTGTGTATAATAGGAGTAAATCCAAAGTAAGAATTTATATTGCCTCGGGTCAAGATCTGAATTATGAAGAAATAACGAGAGGATAATTAAATTTGATTCATATTTAATATTCATAATATTGTAATGTGATGGTACAGTTTCTAGAATTATCTGAATGTGTTAAATTAATATTAAAATGTAAAATTTCAAGTCCATTTTTACATCTACTTCAAATTGAATCTTGATATTGTGATTTAATGGTAGCGTGCAGTACATCATGATTTATCCATGCTTGTCGTAAATCGTAATTATAATGCCACTATCTATACGACTTGAAAGATCTATCTTTGAGTGTGCTTGAAATGTCTGTATTTAACCATGATTGTTTTAAACTAATAAAGTATCCGGCTATCTTACGTATAACAGAAATTAATTTAAAGGTAAATTTAATGATACCGTAATTCAATTACCGAGTAATACAGGTAATTTGAAATATTGTAATCGTAATAAGACGATAACGATATATTTTTAACTATTTAAAAAACTTTCTTTTCGATATACGGGCAGTGGTTGGGGTCAAGTCTCAACATTGACGATTTGTTTGCCTGAGGGCTGGGAGGTATTGTAGTTAAGTTTATGATCGTTACACGTTAAGTATTTAAGCTGGGAACGAGGTGATTTAGAGGTCAAGTTGTCTGGGGAGCCGTTCGAATATTTGATAACCGGGGATTACGTTTTTGGTTACGTTTTTGTGCTTGTGGATACCAGGACGAGCAAGAGTGAAAGTACAGTACTTTGTGACGTGCAAGCAGACGCGTCACGACCAGTTGATTAATTTATTACGCTTTGTTTACTTGTAATTTGGGTAGATGTTTGATTTGGCCACCAGGTGTGTTGACTGATAAAACACCTGGTGACGAGATTAACGAGAGCAGATTCGGAACTGAGATCCCGAAGGGAAGGTATCGAGGTTAATCCGTGAGAGGGATTTTACGTGATATTTGAGGATTTAGGCCTACGACAATTAAGCCCACGAGAAACGTGAATTTCCAGGAAACTGATATTGAGCCGAATTATTATTGGGATACCGAGACGAGTGTTGTGGTTTTTATGATTTTATTGTGTGACGAGAGAATAAATACGGAATACGAGCTAATTTGTGATCAAGTGCGTTTATTGTGTGCGTTGCGCGCTGTGCGAAGATGAGAAATTCCACGGGGGATACGTGGCAGGCTTCCGCGCGTTACGCCGCACATTCCACGGCCTCACGAGAAGATTTCTGGGTTTGAACTTCGCGCGTTTTGTGACACTACGATGGAGCGAGCAAGGTTGCCCGTCACAAGGGTTCAGTCTAAATGACACTATTCCCGTTGAGTCTACAACTACTGGACCGCATAAATTAAGGACATAAGAAGTAAATTCTACGACGTTCGGAGTAAATAATCATGAATAAATAATTGCAGAAGCACACAAAGGTTTTTCAGTTGTAAAAATAAAACGAATTTTATTCGAGGTGTAAATAGTGTTATTATTTACTATGAAACAACTATAAATAATGTTTGTTTCCAAAGGAAACACGATGAATAAATACTGAGACAATAAAATAATGATTCAAGTTAAAGTTAAAATTAATACAGGTCGAACCTCGCTAAAACGAACACCGTTATAATGAATTTCGCGATATAACGAATTAAAATTTTTGATTGGTTGGTTACCCTATTCTCCTCATGTAAAAAAATTTCGCTGTCACGAATTTTCGCTATTGCGAGCACATTTTTTTCAAGAAATTGTGTTTTTGTTCACTATAACGAACATTTCCGCATGAAATCTCGTTATAACTAACATTTCCGCTTGAAATTTCGTTATAACGAACACTTCCGGCTGATTTACTTTTGTTTCAGCAAACTATTGTGAATAAAATGGAGGTAAAAAATTCTGGTGAGTATAAATTGTGTCAAATTTGCGAAGAGCAATTCAGCATTGCAACAATTCCTGATTTCATTGGTGTTGTACATGTTGAATAAGATAAAATTGCTTTCCAAAATTTTTTTCGTTATTAAGAATTAATTCGTTATAACGAAATTTCGCTGTAACGAATTCTCATTATAACGAACAAATTTCGCGGTCTCTTCGAGTTCGCTATAGCGAGGTTCGACCTGTACTAAGCAGAAAAATTGTCCGCGTTTACTATTTAAATATGTAAATAAAAAGGGTTATCCTTCCATACGCCCAGGCGTACTGGCCTCTCCGTACGCCCCTCTCCTGATTGGCCAAATCTTGGGTACTTGATTAGACGCCTACAGATTCGCCACTCTACCTGTTCGACCATGTTGAATTCAGAATTTTGCAACTCCATTTCACATCCAGTTTGCAATTTGCATTGCATTTCTACCTTTTCCATTGCAAACACAACAAAACAAACCTTCGCAAACACATCAATTGAATTTTGTTGCATCTTCCATTCAGCATTGTGTATTTTTAGATCTTTAATATGTATTTTCACTTTGTATTTCCTCTACTTAAGCGAAAGCGAGTAGTCTTGCAACTCACATTGTATAATCTGCTGTTTGTGTAGAACGGCTCATTTTGTATGGTCTTCTGTACTTAACTTAACGATCTTAAATCTGTTTGGAACAGTCTTGCCCTTAACAATCCCACATCCAAGTGTGATATAGCATAGATAACCCATTGCCATTCTCTGACATAACCTCTGCACAATATTTCATTTGTAGTCGATGATGATTAATTCATGCTGTTTTGCGAAATTAATGCCTCTCCATCAATTTTGCCAATTGCATAGAGGACATTACTGCTTTTCAGTTACTTGAAGGACAGACGATTATACAATGTGAGTTGTACTACTGCTCGCTTTCACTTCAGTAGGGGAAACACAAAGTGAAAGAGCATACTAAAGATCTAAAAATAAACAATGCTGAATGGAAGATCCAACAAAATTCAATTGATGTGTTTGTGAAGGTAATGTGTAACTTTTGTTTTGTTGTGTTTGCAATGGAAAAGATAGAAATGCAATGTAAATTACAAACTGGATGTGAAATGGAGTTGCAAAATTCTGAATTCAACATGGCCAAACAGGTAATGCGGCGAATCTGTGGGCGGCTAATCAAGTAACCAAAATTTGGCCAATCAGGGGGGGGGGCGTACGGAGAGGCCAGTACGCCCGGGCGTACGGAAGGATAACCCAAATAAAAAAGATTATGAAATAATGACGTGTGAGAACCGTTTAAATTATGAGTAATCCTTAACACTGGAGTTAAGCGCTTAAATATTCAAGATTAATGTAAAACAATTAAGGGTTGTCCTTCCGTACGCCCTGGGCGTACGGAGGCTCCGTACGCCCCCTTTCTAATTGGTCGAATTTTTGATCGAAATTAGCCGCTCCGCGTCATAACCAAAATTAGCCGCTCCACGTGATAACCACAATTAGCCGCTCCGCGTCATAACCAAAATTAGCCGCTCCGCGTCATAACCACAATTAGCCGCTCCACGTGATAACCACAATTGGTCGCTCAGTTTTTGAATTGACACGTTCCAAATTTCGTAAAAGAATAAAAAAGTAAACCATCATTTGCAAACAATATTTGAATTTTATTTGAATTGAACTTTATACAAATTTTACATTCTATCTATCGTTCTGCGACCTCTCCTTCTATGAACGTTTTGAATGCCCAGGTTTTCCACATTGAGAGCAGTGATACGGTCCTTTACGTTCAGTCTTATGTGTTTCAGTTGATGATTTCATTCTAGACGCTTTTCTGCGTCCTTTGCGAGGTTTTACGGTGGGATTTTCGACTAAGTTCACTGCGTTTTCGTTGCAATTTACATCTTGTGTACTTCGAATAACGGCAGCAGTTGTTTGGGACTCTTCCTCAAGGAATTGACTGAACAGCTGCTCGTCGTTTGCTATGCGACTTGCTGTTTGACGTTGATGGTGTACAACGGCTTGAAATCGTCGAATTTAAGCTGCTTCTGAGTTTCCCATGTAACTATCCGGAACAGCGTTTGATCTGCTGTCAGCAGACAAAGTGGGGTCGACACTGGTAGAATTTTCATTTAAATCTGCAGCAAATAAACTCGTAGGAATGGAAGAGTCGCGGTACCATCTTTGGTGGAAAAGAGAACGAGGGAGGGAAAGAAGGTTTAGCTGTGTCGCCGTACGAATAACATGCCTACATGGAATGCCACTAAATATACGCTTAGCGCACGGTGGATTGCACTCCAATGCATCATTTAAAGTGCTATATCTAACTCTTCGCTCTGTTGAATCAGGTTGAAGTGATTTTTTAGTGATAAAGGTCAGTCCTTCATCGTTGGAGTCTGCAGGATCACAACTATATGCATAACTTTTTTCACACTCACTGTGGAAGAGGTTAAATGCATATAATGTGATTGCTGCATACGTGTTTTTTATAAGTGGGCTGTGCGACGTAAATACGGATGTTAACTGTTTGTATTCTCGGTGAAGTGTTCTACTCGTCATTTCCATAGCGTGCTCTTTAGTTTTCGTGAATAGGTCGGCACGTGATGTCTTTGGTCCCAGGTAACGTTTAATCGACGCATTCATGCTTTCGCTTCTCCCAGTAGTCACAGTATTGGCAATGAAGATTCTGCGATTAAGAAATGTACTCAGCAATAGCTTCTCTCCTCGGCATTCGATTACAGCAGACATGTAGTTCTTGCAATCAGGATATTGCTGATATAAGTTGGCGAATGCTATGCTGGGATCAATCACAGTTTCATCTCGAAGTATTTTATTCATCGCGCGGGCAAAATCTGGCCATTGGTCACCCAACTTTGTGCGAAGATTTTTTTCAAGGTTTTGGTGCATATGCCAATAGCATAGCATATGAACAGTTCCGAGTGATTTGAAAACGTTGTTGTACGATGCCTCGATTGACCAGTCATGGTCTGTGACCAATACTTTTGGACATGTCGCAGAGAACCTTAAGAAGGTACTAAAGCACCGCTCAAACGATGCTGTAGTTTCGTCATTTACTATTGCGCAAGCTAAAATGACGGTTTGGCCATGAGCATTAATACCACAGAATAGACCTAGTGGCATGGCAAACGTGTTGCATTTGTAAGTAGCGTCGAATAAAACGATGTCACCAAAACGCTGACTAGCCTTGTATCCGTCTGGAAACATCCACAATGCTGAATTAAGTCGATT
>JAQIWS010000418.1:0-22881 GCA_034696085.1 Stigmatogaster subterranea | reverse complement strand
ATGAGAGCCACTCACATTATTGATAATGCTTGGCGCAGCGCCGAAGCGTACCATTTGTTTATTTTAGCTCAGAAACAATTATTCGACGGTAAAGCGTAGAATTTAACTAACTGGAAAATATACTTATATTCGTTTGTGTTAGGTTACATCGATGCAGCTATGAAAACCGCGCTTCATTTGCGGGATTACGAAGATATTTTAGACTCCGAAGAAATTTATGCATTGCTGGGTAACTCAAAAGTTGGGAGGAAAAAATATAATTAAATTATTGGAACAATATCAATTTCATTCTAGCATTGACGAGCTGCGCTAATCGCTCATTCGCTGTGTGTTCGAAAGCCTTTATCAAACTGGAAGCATTGGATACTGTAACGCAAGAGCAACAACAACAATATCGCGATTTAGCCATGGACATATTTACGAAGTAAAAGAAAACTCACTCGCTTTAATTGCCAGAGCAAATTAATACAGTACCGTAACTTAAAATTGGCTCGATTATTTTTAGACACAGTCCGAAGGATTCCCGCAACAACCGTTCCGAATGCACGCATTGCGAAACGATGATTCCCGATTGGTAACTAATCTTAATCATATACTGTAGTAGGCGAAATTGTTGTTGTTGTTGTTATTTTCAGGTGTAATGTGTGTCCGAGTTGTAGTACCAAGTTTCCCATTTGCATGGTGACGGGACGGCCGATTATGGATAACAACTCGTGGGCTTGTCGAGTGTGTAAACATCACGCTCTCGAGAATGATATCAATACGCGTAAAAGTTGTCCACTTTGTCACACACCCGTGGGTTCGTAATTAAAAAAAAAAAAAGAAACTTATTTTGTTTTGTTTTTGTTTTTATCTTTTAATTGAAAATTCATAATGAATCAAAAAGTACATTTGTGTTTTACGAAACCCTTTTTGTTTGGGCGTCGCATTGCTAAGCCCACGGGCCCCAAACAAATGCATCGTTAGTATACAAGAGAGAGAGATAGAGAGAGATAGAGAGAGAGAGGGAAAGGCGGGAAAGGAGCGGCACTAAAAGATTCCTACGAGGAAATGAGTGGCTAACAACACTGCAATCACCATCAAACAAATAAACAAAATTTAGAAATGAAAGTGTTAAATATAATAATAATCATAATAATCATAATGACAACACGCACTGGCACAAACCACTAGGTTGAAAATTTACGACAGATTAAGTTAAGTTTAAAAAAAAAAAAAATTAAATGAAAATAATCCTCTTGAATGGTAAAAATGTATAGGAACTTGCTCTTTGGATATAATAATAATACTAATAATAATAAATAAAATATATAAGGAAAAAATTGAATTGACGGGGTTATTTTTGGAATAGGGAAAAAAATTCGAATTGTGAAAACAAAATAAAGTTTTGTGTCGAACAATTTTTGTTTCTTTCTCGTTTTGTCAAAACATTCTTTGCAGTCTATGGGGAAATCTCTCAGCTACAAAGATATGTTCCTTGAAATAGGAGTGTGAGCATTTTGCATTTTGTTATCTCTAAGCAAACTAACATCTACGTGGAGCCACTTAACCTTTCAACCCTCTCTTCAGCGCAACGCCCTCGTATTTAACAACAACAACAACAACAACAAACACATGTATCACACATTTAGCCCCCAAATGTCGCGTGGCAATTTTTATTTAAAATCAAATCACATTCAAATTTAGGCGCCCAGTTCCATGGAAGCTGCTGACCCAATCACAAATGGGAAAAAGCGGCAAATGTAAAGTTACATTAAATTTGAAATAAAAACAAACAAAAAGCGAAAAATATAAAACAAAAATTATTATTTGCGTTGCTTAAACGGAAGCACAGACGGTAAAGCGAAATAAAACGAAAATAAAAACGTTGCGATAATTTGCACAAAATGTCAAATCTTTAAAAGAAATTTTCCTCTTTCTTTTCAAATAAATTGGCAATTATTTTTTTCGAACGTGGATCAATTTAATCACATCAAAATCTTGACGTTAGAGTATTTTTCGATCGAGTTATCCAATGAAAATTTTGTTTTTAACGTGCAGCACACACAAAAAAGAGCATCGAGCGCCTTTTTTTGAGCTTATTCTTTTTGTTTGTTTTTAATTAAAGTTGCAGCGAATCACAGTTGGGCAGGTCCAATGAATTTGAAGTGTGCGTTGGCGTTTGTTTGTATTTTTAATATCTTTTAATCCCCTTTATTTTATATTTTTTTGGTTTAGGTTGGGCGTGGCCTCCTTTTTAATAATTTTTTGTATTTCTCTTTTTATCCTTTTTAAGTTCCAGTTTCAAATTATTATTTTTTTCCATATAATTTGGTAAAGAAGCAACAACGAACTAGAGTTAGAGAAGCACCAGAAATCTTAACAATAATTTTTGTTTTCTTGTGTACATAGCAGCCTTGGGAAAATGTTAGTTTAGTTGAGTCCCAGATTATTTATTTTCATTTCTTAAATTCTTTTTCTCCTTTTTTGTTGTTATTAATCGATTATAGAGCTTTGATGGTATTTTATTTTTTGTTTGTTTGTTTTTTGTTTTTTTTTTGTTATGTCTAACTACGAATCTCTCGTTCCACCGACGCCATCGTTCACAGTTAATCCCGATATGGTAGCCGCAAAGCACAAGGGCCGCGACTGCTTCCATTTGACAAGGCACAGCACACCCACGTGCGCACGGCGGGGGTGGGAAAAGGGGCGACAGAACCAAAAGGGAAACGAAGACGTTGGCTGCAAACACTTAACCCTTTGTTCCCGAAATGAGCTGTGGCGGAATCCTTAGAAATAATGCTGCTTGCCACTGATAACAATCTGTTTTCGTAAAGTTTTTGTTTTCTCTTATTTTTTGTTTTTGGTTTCGATTTTTGTTTGTTTTTTTTTTCTTCCTTTTTACACAAAATGATTTGAAAAAGAACATTCTGTGTTCGAGGGGCGAGACGGTTAATACTGATAAGAACAACAATGTCCAACTGGGGTTGTTTGCAGGGAACAGGGAAGGGAAGTCCATTTGCCGCCCACGCACGACGACCGCATCATCATCAGCATCATCATCAGAGGCACACTAGGGGATGGTACTGAGGGAGGTTCCACTTATCCAAAACTGTCGAGGGATAGCATCGAACCTCTTCTCGAACCACTGCTGGGCAAAGTGACTAACGACGACGTCCCAAACAACTTGTACCAACCGATGACAATGTTCGACAAGTCGAGGTCGTCCAGTAAAATCTGCGCCACGCCCATGAACACTTTTCTGCCTTCGATTCGGCCGTAATCTCCCCACACTGTTACCTGGGGTGAATAGAATGATCAAGTTGAATTTAGGAAACTTTTTCTTGGGGTTGAAGAATTTTTACCTGTAGCACGCAACCTTGGTACAGTCGATGGAACACAAGTTGTTGTTGATAAAGAGGGTCGAGAGTGCGGCGCGCTGTGCTTGTCTTGGCTTTGGCAACGCATCGTTTGCCGTCAACCAAATACACTTTGACGTAAGGAGCTGAAAAAGATATAAAATAATTTTTTTTTTCGAGGTAACGTCGTCGGAAAGTGGAAAAATGCTTTCGGTTATTGTCGATCGATTTGTAATTTGATACCTGGAAGCACTTTGGCACCAATTTTGGCTTGTAGTCCTCGTGCGCGGATCACTTCCACTTCGAGATTCCCTTTTCGATCGCAAAGGCTAAGCTGAACATCGCCCACGCTCGCCGAAGCGAGAACTTGGCGCCCGACTAGTTGACCAGGGCCCAAGCCTTCAACGAAGTCAGCGAAGTGGCCCTCGGATGACAGACGCAGCGACGGAAGCCAACTGCATTTTCGTAAACAGAAATATAAATTAATAAGAGGACTACATTATCACCCCCCTTGATCTCAAAAAAATTTTTGAGTCCCCATTCACATAACAAAAATAACGACAATAAAGGGCACTGCAAACTCGGTTTGATTGAGATGACGTAACACCAATGTGACGGAATGACGAATACATATAAAAATAAATTGCAGCTTTTAATGCAGTTTTCTGTATACAGATTGTTTTTATAAATGAAAAATGTATTTTGATAGAAAAATACAAGTTTTTATTTATAAAATTGTAATCTGTATATCGAAAACTGCATTGAAGCAATGTCAAAAAAGTACAAAAAGTATTTTTTATTTTAGGGTGATTATTTTACGACATATTTGGTAAAGTGAAGCCGAGTGAGACATGCCTTCCCCACTGAGCAGAAACGACCCAAGCGACCCAGTAACGCTCGTCCTGTCTCCCGGCGAATTCAAAAGACGTCATCCACCATCATGCGACACACGTGCGAAGAAAGCAAGCGACAATAAAGGTCAAAGGTGACGGTGTTTTACTGTATATAAACTTTTGGCAGTGGGGGCGTCTCTACTTACGAAGAACTGCCACTGCTAATACTGTTCATGCTGCCATCCGTGGACTCCTTGCTGAGTTGCTGCTTGAGCAATTGAGTGTGGTGGGGAGCGGGATTTACTTCCTGACTACGCTGAATGCCACTAGTACTACGCTTCCTACCACCACTCATCTCTGCAAACAGCAAACGAACCAACGTTAACTCTACACTTGCGTCAATCAATCAGTCAATCATCGATCAGTCATTCAGTCAACACACACAAAAAAACACACGAAACGCAAACAAAGGTGCTTGGGACGATCGCTGCTCCTCTAACGACGAATGTCAAATTCGCTATCATCTCTATATCTGACACCTACCCTACCCAAACAGTGATCTAATACCCCTACCCGTCCATCGTTTACTGACCCTTCACTGCCCTGACTGCCCTCGCCATCCGACGAGTGACCGCTCGTCTGGCGAACCAAGTGCGACGGAGTAACTTCTTCGCTTCGTTGGACTGTGAACTTGGACGAAATTTGTTTGCGGCGAAATCCGAGACGGTGACGTATACCTTAAAAAACGAGCACGGACACAAATTTCCCTTCTGTACAACAAATATCACGCTGTTAAAAATTGATTCGACACGATTAAGGCTATGTAACTGAGACTACGAGATGGACCCGTTTTGTCGACGTCGAAACGAAAAATAAAACTGCAAGAAAAAACTACTTGAACTAGAGAGAAGGAAATTAAATTAGTTTACCAGTGGTACTCAGTTGTGATGTGCTGTTGCTTTTGCGCGATAAACCAACAAAATTCGCCACTTTGGCGTTGATGGAACGTCGTCGTTGTTTATCCACTACTGAGCCCACTGCCGTGTCTGACAGGCTGCCGTCGCTGGGCTTGTTTTCTTCGACTCGCGGTGTTGTCGCCGCGGGAACCACGGGCTCCATTTTGGCGATTCGCGATTTTGGTGTCGACGGTCCAAATGTCTGCATCCGACTGGTAATCTGTCTACTCGATTAGCGAAAATATAAATCAACATTAATAACACGAATTAATCTATAATGAATCTTGATGAAATAAACCTGTAGGCGCTGTGCGTCCCATGCGGTCGTTCAGACTGCGTAGACAAGGCACTGATGCTCTCGAGGTCGCTGTCGCCAATGTCAGGAGCTTCCTTGTCGGGGCTACTCAGGTGTCCCGAACGCCGTCGCATGGAGTATCGCTCCATCACTCTCGACGACACTTCACTGTCCGAGTACATACCCATACCTGAAAATAAATAATTTTGAAGATTTAACTCAACGAAATTCTAAATCGTTACTGTTTATTTATTTATACCGTGGTCAGATCTCGCAGCTGATGACGATGACGTCATTCCATAAGCCTTCATTTGTATTTGTCGTTTAAGGAATCGAGTTCGGCCCTCGAGATCCTGAGAGAGCGCATCTCGGCTCGCGAAACTCCGATAGAGCGCGGCCGGGATGCGCGGCAGTTGTCGCCGACTGAGCGGAGGAGTGGAGGCGGGAGTCGCACTTACAGAACGTGCTGAAGGGCGAGCTCCCGTAAGCGTATGAGACATGACGGAGACCCTTCAAAAATTAATAGACGTCAATTACAAGAACAAAAGTAAATAAAACAGTCGATGTTTGAAAACTGAACGAGGTCGACTCACCTGCCGTCAGGAGGGGAGAGGGACCGAGAAGACTCCAAAATTCGACGCGGAGACTTGGAACGCGTCCTCGAATTGTGTGGAACTGCCGACGACGTAACGACAGCCGATTTGTGTCGGCCGAATAAACTTTTCTCAGGTACAATCATAGATTCTTTCCTGTGATGATAATATTCATCCCGAGAGAACACTACAAAATCAAACATGGTTTAGAATTATAGAACAACATTTATGTTATTTATTTATTTTTACCTCCGCGCATACGCATTCCCGTACGTTCGTCTGTCTCGGACACGTCACTGTCGCTGAGTCGTGACGTAGTGCTCGGCATTGACGTATGATCCGCGTCCGCGAACGTAGATCGCGGGGGTAATTTCTTTTTAAACACAAAAGAAAGAACGTGAGAATGGTCCAAGTGACTTTAAATATTTAATAAAGATTTCACCATTGGGAGACTCTCGTCGTGGGGTTGTAAGAAATACCACTCTGGTTCATCGTCCATTGGGGACGCTGCCAGTTCAACTGTCACCTAATACAGAGTTCGCACATGGTTAAAAAATATTTGCATACTCAATCACTCAAAATATATATTTTTTAAGTTTGTCGTACTTCTCCGAGGAAGTCGTTGGATCCGAATCGATCGTAATCCCACACTGTGATCTCCAGGGTACGGTTCTTCAATTCAGACCTTCGCAGGGGCGCGTACATAAAAGTTTGGTTCCAGCGGGGTTCGTTCGTGTTAGCCAACGTTTTCGTACGTCTCTTGCTCTTCTCGCTATTAATTCAATCAGATTTCGTAAACGTTATCCATCCGTTTTAACGTAACGAGCCAAATCACCTTCTATCCGGTAACAGGAACATTTTCACGTAAGGATTCCTCGCCTGATGACTAGTTTTTGGCGGTAATTCTTCAGCGCAAACCACGGTCACGATAAAAGTGGACACTTGGGCGTCGAACCAAAGTTTCACCTGAATTCTGCCACCGATTTGCGACGACGATCGCATTAACACGCGTCCTTTATCCGGTGAGTCGGGCGACGTGACGGTTACGCTGGGCCGCCGACTAGAATCGTAATTACCGCTTCTGCTCGGACTGTAATTCCCTGCTGAAAAATAAAACGACAAATAAAACCCCCCAAAAAACCTCGTTACTACCTCCACCATCATCACGTCTTTACCTCTCGATCCTTGAGCGGGAGCGTGGCTTTCGTGAGGAACTCCTTTTTCTTTTCGGTTGACATCCCTTTATTACGTAGAAAAATAATCGAATTAAAATCAAATAAAAATTACTAAAATATTAAAAAATGTAGATTGCCTGATTAATCTAATAACTATCAGTTCCACTTGAGGCTCTTGTCTTGATTCAGCGATTATGTCATTAACTTGTTCACTCGTTTTATGTCTCAGTGAGCGTCCGTTCCATTCGATGATTTCGTCTCCTGGTCGCAAATGTCCAACGGTGTCGGCGATGCTTCCTTTTTTCACCTTATCTATAAGGGCACCCAATTCACCTCGGGCACCCAACACTTGTCCTCCGACCACCTTCAATCCTAAAATGGCAGCACTCGACGAACTCGTCGAACTCTCTTTCACCGTTTTCTTCAGAATCATATGACCACGCAGTTGCGTTCCATCGCCCACTGGCTGCCATGAGACCGGGTGCTATAAAGAAAACTAAAATAAGCATCGAGGGAACCACCGAAAAGGAGTCGCCAGCAGCAGCTACAGCAGGTGCTAAATGGTGTCCACTCGGCAACTCAAATCAGCATCAACAAAACAGCATCAGCAGAGAGAAAGATGAAGGGAAACGAACGCTAAGCGAAAACTTAGTCTTATTTGTCTTTTCTTTCGAATATATTATTTTCTTAATTTGAGTTTTTAAATTTTAAGGTTAACTTTTTAATCGTTCCATTCCAGCAGGCATTCAGAGTGCACATGCAGGGATCGACAGATTCATCTTGTTGTCTTTGGGGGAACTAGAAACGTCGACAATCTACTCTAGAGTCCGAGTGGAACCACGACACCTGCGTCATCATCATCATCATGATCATCATCATCACCATCAATAATTCTTGTACCTTAGCATTGCCTTGTTTATTGTTCTCTTCACTTAGTGTAGCACTGCTACTCGTATCGAACCCTGAGTCTTTATTCTGTGATTCTTGCGACCACTGTCGCTCTCCGTCCGCGTGGAATCGAACCATTTTTCGCTGAGACGCGCCCTCCGCGTCTCTATAATGTCTATGGTAAAAGCGAGCGGTCTCAGGGAATTGGTCGTTGAGGTAAGGGTAGTTTTCTAGTTCCCCTAAAAGGACAACGAGGAAGAAAAAGAAAAAGAAAAAGAAAAACAAAAGGAAAACAAAACGAAAATCGAAGAAGAAGAAGAAGAAAGGAAGAAAAAAAGAGACAAAAAGACGAATGAATGAAAAAATAAAAATTTGACACACGAAAAACGGTTTCATGCAGCACACAACACGATCATCTCAAAAGACCTTTTTCTTCCCTGAATTCAAGAAGCAAATTAAAAAGGTATAAAAATGACCAGACAAAAAATACGCGGCAAGTTAGAGCCATGCACAATAAACACGTTTTGGCTCACCGCTAAGAATTTTTTAATCTTTGCATCTAATATCTCCTCCTTTTTCAGGTTTTCTCCAAGTAGTTCCAACTCGCCTAAAAAATAAGATTTTTAAAATTGTACAACACCGACAAATGGTCGACGAGGAAATTCCACTTGGAGAAAAATTAAGACTATTAAATTAAATTAAATTAAATTAAAAATTAAAATCAAATACTAAAAATTATAACCGTTAAAAATAATAATTTCCTATATAAAATCCAACTAAAATTATAAAACTAAAAACCGAACGCCAATACTGACGATTCCCGTAACAACCAATCAGAGAGGGAGTGAGAGCAACGACGACCATCAAAAACGAATCACTAGTTACAAATCACAAATCACTCGTTAATTAATTAATTAATTAATCAATCAATCAATCAAGCAGTCAACTAATCAATCAACCATCCTAACGAGTTAACACAATTTTTTTTTATCTAATTTTAACCACTTCGAATTTCGTATAAATCACACGGTTTAAATTTCTCTTTAAAATTATTGTTTACCTTTCTCGCTGACGCTCTCACTTTCAATTTCGTGTTCGTCACAACTGGTGCATTCGGGCGTCGACCGTATCTCGTCGTCCGAACTACTTAAAGAACGCTGGCGCAGTTTTTTGCCGCGTTGTTTGTGTTTGTGCGGTTTTGGAGGCGGCGGTCTCACGCACTCCGACTGGTCTGAGCTGAGCGAATCGTTGCGCAACACCTGGGCGGCGTCCACGCGGCGACCACGACCCGCCGACGCCGGATCCAGGTGCGCCTTGGGAGAATCAGATGAACCACGAGGTACATAGCACTCGGAGGAATCCTGGGGAACGTCGATTATCCGGGAATGTATCCTGTCCGGCGAGGATGGACCACGCCCGCCGCCATCTTCGGCCAGAGAACGACGACGTCCACTCTCATTATTCGAAGTCCTCTTGGCCTCCATCGAACACTGGCGACGCAAAGGTTCCCTTCCACCTGGCCCCAGAGACGCGGGGGCGTAGTTCTCTTTCTCCAAACGCAGTTTCTTTTCAGCCGTGGGCGTGGTCTCCACGATGACACCACCCCCGCCCGGTAAAAGTCCCAGGTCGAGTGCCATTTTGTTGATGAGAGGTTGTCCCGCCATTCCCCCGTACATCCACTGACCCGTTTTAATGAGAAGTTCTTGTTTCTTACGACACAAAATACAAACCCAAATCACCTGTGAAATAGAGAAACCGAAAAGTCACGCCGTTCTCGCTTTTATTTTTTTACTCACTTACTTTATTTGATCGAAGGGTCACTTTTCCCCCGCACCTGGCGCAGCAACGCACCTGGCAGTAATTACACAGGTGCCCAATTCCGTCCGCGAATTTCGTTTTCATGCAAATTTGGCACGTGACGTCGAGTTCGGTGCCAATTTTCTTTTGTTCTTCGTTTCTAAGTTTGATGGAATCTTCGAGCACTTTTACTTCGTCTTGTTTTTTCCTGATAAAAACAAATTCATCACTTTTTTCAAATCCCTTTTTCTTTTCTTTTGTCACGTGGTAAATTCATTTATTCGGGAGTCGCCACTCGCGCACATCGCCTCCCTAACCCGTTACCATGGCTACAAGCGCGTTTCATTGGCGGTGAGGGGGAGCGGCGAGTAACCGTGACGTCACTAATGCCGTCAACCAATGGGCGATCAATGACATCCTCCCCCGCACAACTTCGGACGCGTTCATTAAAGAGCGACCCTTTCAATGAAGCCACGAGCGGTAGTGACAAGAACGCAGATAACTCAAAACAAAATAAACAAAATCGCTAAAAAAAAAAATACGTCGCGTCACTAATCACAAAAAATAATCGGAAACCCGCTTGATTTATCAAAATCGACGAAATAAAAGCGCTAGCGAATCCAGTGACGTCACCGATCGTGTTTGTTTTGAAAGAGCGTGAAAACACGATACGATTATTAATAAACGATGTCGAACGAATAATCCTCGTCACCTACGACGTACGATTTAGTAATCCGACTAGTTAATCCGCGTATCGACACATTTCAAGGAGAAAACGAGGTCAAAGCGTGGGTGGAATTGAATTGTGTTTTCTCCTTCACCAATTTCTATTTTCTCTCAAAACCTCGTTCGACTGCCCCCCGATTCAACATTTCCCATCAGTCGATCGAAATCGATATCCGCACAATCGTTTTACTCAACGAAACCAACCGATACGGAAAAATAAAATTTTCTTAGACGCAGAATGCTGGTTCGCAATGGAGGCAACGATGGCCGGCATAAGCAAGATGGCGTCAGTGGTTGCTTACCTGAGAATCTCTTTTTCTTTATCGTCTTCTTCTTTTTGTCGCGCCATCACCGACTCGATGATCCTGCGTTCTTCCTCGGTCAGATGACTGAGGTCCGGTAACGGGGGTAGTTCAATGACGGGCCCCCCGCCCAGGGCCATCGCCTTCGCCTTCGCCTTCGCCTCCGACATGATGGCCTCTCCACAGGGGGGTGGGGGGTGGTCAGTGGCGCGTGGTGGCGCGCGCAGCTTGGCTCGTGCGGCGAGGGAGGCCGGCAATAAACGTCGGGTCGCCACGCCGTCGCCGCCACATCGCCGCTGGGACCACGGGCGACTGCCGCCCTGGTCGCGGGGTCTCGAGATGAGCGCGAGCCAGCTCTTTACTGACTCCGGCGCGAGAATCACCCACACACCATTAATTATGAATGTACGCTTAAAATTTAATAGGATGCGTTAAATCTCTACCAATCGTGTCGTCGCTTTGAATGACGTCAGTCGACGTCATTCACCATCGATCCACGTGCGACTGATGTCTCGTGAATGAATTTGACCCGCGACACGACTCCGGACGCCCGACTAACAATCTCTGAATGTGCATTCACGAAGAGAAACAAAGATGAACAAAGATGAACGAAGGTGGCTGAAGGAACAAAAGAAAACTGTTCTCCGAGTGAATCAAAGAGGATTGACCGCCTGAATGATCACTCGCCGGCAACACTAACGAACCGCGCAGAGAAGCTCACCGAGATCGTAGGGGTCAGCTGACAGAACGCGTTTCGCAATATTTCGGCTACGTTTTCCGACGTGGATGTCGATCGTGAGCGATTTGGACAAAAAGTGAATCCGAGTCACGTTTTTTCAAAAACTCGCAAAAACAACTACGATGACGTCAGACGACGACCGGTCTGGCGTTTTTTATTTTGGTGAGGCGGTTCGACAAATATTTCACCAGTATTCGGTTATTTTTAAATTATTGGTAATAAATAATAAAGATTAATCAGATTTCGTCATCGGTAAATTTCACAAACTGCACTAAAACTGTTTATTTCCCAGTCACAACAGTGATAAAACCGATGACTAAATGGGTTTTACTGTACAGTACGTACTTACATCGACTGACGTCATTTTATCAATAAAATACAGCAGACGTACTCGTGCAATTTTCACTAATGTTTCATTTAAAAGATAATGATCTAACATACGGTATAAGATAATTTCGAAAACAGCGAACGTATGTTGCAAAAGCACTTTTCTCTTATCTCGCATCATCTGTTCCAGTCTTTCGTACACAAAAAGCGATGACGTAACGATCGTCTAGTAATTAGTGAATTTTAATTACTATTTGGTTTCACAAATTAATTTTAAAATATTTAATTTTTTGTTAATTTTTCCACAATAATATCCATCTTATGATTTAAAAATTACGTTCGAACCTTAAAGTTCGTGGTCACGTTAATCCCTGATTTTAATTAACGTTTCTGCATGTATTGAAATAAATTCACAGAAAGGATGGTTACTGAATTCTGTTTTTCTTGTGGAAAACCTAAGTTTTGCATCGGATGATGTTACGCGACCTTGAGGAACGCGAACGTCATTTTGCGACGCTTTGTGTGCGTGGAAGCCCGAACGCGATAAACGGCTTCTCGTTAGATTTTCTCTCGTAATTACGCGCTACTCGATCCATTCTCGTAAATTGCACTTGTGTTACGAGGATTGAGTTTCTCGTAACACAAGAAACTTAATCTTAAAAAATTGTTATTTCTTATTCGTTATTAACGTACCGGTACCAACTTCTATAAAAAATTTACACATAGTATTTTGCGAAAAATACTATATATCTGTATTTATCTATTTTTTTTAAATACGTTAACAAAAAAAATTTTTTTTTTATTATAAAAACATTTTTTAATTGTAAAACAATTTTTTTTCCATAAAATTTGTGAATAATCTTTATTCAACCAAAAATTTTGCTGTCTGTAAGCATAAATTAATTTTTAATAACGATAATTGTACCTTTTATCAAAATATCCACGAAATTATCCGGCGATTTGTTTTTTCGAAATTTAAGCGTTACCGCTTACATGCTATGCGCTTACATAATTTTAATCCGATTCAGTTACGTTACGTCATATTTTAGTTTGGTAATTCAACACCAGGCGTCGCCTAACTCGCTTTATTTACATCCGGTTTAAACCGCTGGTCATTTAATTGTCCCGTCAATTTTCTTCGCTCGGTTGGTTGACATTAATTTTTTCCTTATATACCGACACGAAGACATTAGGTAATGAACGAATACACGGAACGAAGAATGTTTCCAGGGCGGGACCTCACTGAAGAACCAACCGATCTCATTAATGCCAAATCGGAATTCCGAGGTACTGTATCAATATTTTGTTATTCGGTGTAACTTATTTTACTGAATTTACGATTATGATTTTTCAGTAGACAACGGAACGCGCAATTTAGTAACAAAATCGAAAATGCAAGAACTAAATGAAAGTGCGCCTTTGAAATCTAACGAAAACGTTTCCAGTGGTCGTTGTTTTGGTGGTGACGTAGGTTTGACCGTAATCGTAGCAACATTATTCGTCGTTTCTATCGGTGTTACCATCGCACTCATCGTAGAAATTTATTCCACTGAAAAAATGGTAAAAATTGAAATAGTTAACTTCTCGCATGGCTTACGCTGATGATGAATAAATTGTACTATTTTTAGATTTTCCCCGCTAATGTTGTGTCGGATAACGAAGTATGCTCTAAATTTGGCGCAGACGTCATAAAGTCTGGAGGTTCCGCAGTCGACGCGGCTGTAGTCGTCTATTTCTGTTTGTCGGTTGTTCATCCGCACGTAGCCGGAATTGGAGGGTATTAGTAGTAATTTAATGATTAAATAAATATTTTGTAAAAATTTTGTTTTATTGTAGGGGTGGTTTTATGTTGATCCGCGACTACAGCGACGCTCGTCACACTATTTCTCTCGATTTTCGTGAAGCGGTTCCTCTCGATGCTTCATCTTCGATCGATTCGAGCAATGTAATGATAACTTTATCAAAATTAAATACTCAATTTAAACAACTTGTTTCTTCAACTACAGCCGATTTTGAGCGTCGGTGTACCAGGTGTACTTCACGGGCTTCACACCGCTCATCAATTATACGGCAAAGTTTCGTGGTCGTCATTGGTTAGCCGCGCTGCTGGTTTAGCTCGTGGTGGTTTTGTGGTGACTCCATATTTAGGTTTCTCAAATTAAGTGATTTGTTTGCGTGCTTGATAGTAAACAGATTTGATTTTGATGTAGCTGAAGCTCTCAGTCTTGGATCAGTTTCTTCTTCCGCAGTGTGGAACATGTTTTCAAACGTGAGTCGCGATGATAATTTGGTGGGCCAACGGGTGACGAGAGAAAATTTTGCGGATACATTAGATTTGATAGCTCAATTTGGCTCAGATGGTAATATATTCTTATTAAATACCGGTACTGTACTCTAGATTAGAAATGCACATATTTTTGTGTTTCTTCAGCATTTTATAGCGGCACAGTTGGAAAGAATTTTGTGACAGAAATTAAAAGCAAAGGTGGACTTATAACTGAGCAAGACTTACTCAACTACTCTACAATTATCACTCAGCCTCTTCGAACACAGTGGCGAGGTATGCAGTGTAGTTATTTATTGTTATTTTATTTTATCAACCACCACCTTCTCCTAACTTTCTTTTATTTAAGATTTTACTGTTGATGTGACACCACCTCCTTCGAGCGGTATTTCTCTCTCGGGTGCCCTTCACCAACTCGAAAAAAATAATTTAAATTTCGACGACCTTATGCAGGTATTATTATAACTTATCAATCAATTTGCTATTATTATTATTATTATTCCATCACGTCAATTTATTAAACATCTTTAATTAGGCTGACGAAGGTGCACTGAATTTAATGCGACTTTCTCTAAATCTTTTTTCTACTGAGAAACTCAACGAAACGATCTCATCCGACTTGTGCGTACGATGTAAATTATTGTTTCGATACTAAAATTAATTTTTCATATTTTATTTCTTTTAGCAAATGGTGGGTGACCCGTTTTAACGAGACGACGATAACGGATGACGCTAATTTGTTGTCGGTTCGGAATTCGGCTGGATCGAGCGTTAGCGTTATCGATGGACAATATTATGTTTCGTTAATCAGGTTTGACGCCTTCTCTCGGTGGAAGTGAACCATTTGGTGATTTCCTTTTAACATTTTCTTTTTCTTCAGTACATTCCGCACTCATTCCTAACGGTGATGGTTTTTGCTTTCTATTTCTACGCGTTATAAACATGTTCGAATCGGTATTAACAATTTTCCAGTGGGTTGGGATCGTGGTTCGGATCTCAAGAAGTTACGTCGGATGGAATTGTACTCAATGATGCATTAAGAGATTTACCGCCTTATTCCTTCGACAATCAGGACATTGTAAGTCTCGGTAATCTAAAATTTTTTTTAGCTCTACTCCTTTTTTTGTCAATTCACTTACAGAAAAGAGTGAGTGTCACGGGTGAACGACCCTTCTCTCCTTTCGCTTCGCTTAATCTTTACGACGAAACCCGACCATGCGCTTTGCGATTCGTGTCATCCTCGTCAAATTCTCAGTTGTTATTGCAAATATTATTCCAATACTTAATCGGCAACAAATCAATGGCAGACGCGGTTGAGAAACCGCGTTTTCTATTTTCTGGGCGCGATAACGAGATATTTATAGAAAAAGGTAAATTTAGGATTACTTCGGTTATTCTTATTTCAAAGCTTGTATACAGGTGAGCGTCTGCCAACAAACGCTTCTACTTTGGTTGGATACAACGTCACTACGATCGACGCTCCTTACACGTCCGTTAATGTTATTGCCCAAGTGAAAGACGATACGTTCGCTCAAGCAGATTTTCGCGGCGGCGGTGCAGTGGCCACGGTTTAACGTGAAATTATTTTTTGTAATTATTCAAGACATTTTGTTGTTTAAACTTTAATTTAATTTTTCTGTTTTTCTTTTCGAGTAAAGCAAGTGTCAGATTTAGAGTTTACTGAACAAGAAATAAAATACATTGGTTGAAATTTGTTTGGTGGTTCGGGAATAACAATTTAGCCATTGTGAAATTGGATAAGTCAGAGGGTACGGGAATGTTACAACTCCGGGGAGAAACAACAAAATAGGGAAACGAAACCAACAAACAAAATTTAGAATCGAAATAAATTTTGAGCACGAAACACAAACCCGAGCTCAGTTCACTGTAAGATGTCGCATTTGCTGAGACATATTTTCAATTTCTTCTCGCGGTTGAAGGATAACTTGAGTAGATATCTCCTCGTTATTTTCCCACGCTGGGCACGTTAGATCATCCAGTGAACGCGATCTGAGCAATCCACTACCACAAGGAACGCGACCGGGTTTCGATGGGCTTCCCGGATTGGATCGATTTCCCGCCGACGAAGACGACGAAGAAGACGAAGACGCGTTTTCATCGATACATGCAATTTCGTTTTCTTGCTTATAACTATAGATCCTGGTTCGTTCTTCCAATTTATGATGCCAAGGCAATTCGTAAGGTTTATGAAACCTAGACCGTCTTCTAGTCGATTTAATCTTCATAGTTGAATTCGATACAATATCCAATTTTTCTTTGTACGCGGTATAAATGGGCAATTTGTGTCCGTTTAAGTAATTAAACGAAGTCGCGTTCCCGTTGCCTTTTTTCAAAGCAGACAACATGGTCGAGTTAGTCATTAAATCGGTGACGAATTTCTTATTCATGTGAAACACGCAGAATCCTCCTTGCACAGTATTCAGATCACTCTCGCTCGCTGAATGTAACGGCATTCCATCATCTTGCCTTACAATTTCTTGTAAATACTGTTTACGAGAATCCGTGCTCACACTCAGCATCCCGAGTTGGTTTAAAGCTCCGTCGAGGTCGCTTAAATTTTCTTTGGTCCCAGGGTCAATGAGAAGGTTATCACAACAGTAACAAGGCCTGTCCATCTTTATCTGCTTTATCTGTAATTTTCCAAAAATAAATATTATTAAATTATAAATAAATACACTGTTTACTCTACATATGTAACGTCAGTAATTTACTTTTAAATCACTTCACCGACTCCAAGTTCGATTGATGCGACAATTCATTTGACGTTTCCAATTCGCGCACGTCTGACGTCCTAAAAATAAAATTGGTAAAATTCGTATAACTCTACACAGAATTAAAATAAAGTTTGTGTGCTATAAAAGGCTACCGAATTTCATAATTGTATCAATGTGCTCGTTTTTAGTTTATGCCTTACATTCCACAATAATAACCTCGTTATAACAAACTTACGGATGACATTCCGAGGTTTTTAATAAAACTACGTAGTAAATATTCTTATTTATACCTCAAACGATGAAATTTAGGTTAGAAACGTATTGAGTTAAAGGAGAGCCGTGCATAAAAATAAATGCAAAGCTCTTTTCGTATTTGTTTACCTCGCACGTCGGGAGTCCAAGATGGGACCGGTAACAACTACCACCGCCATTGTCAACCGTAATTCAAATATTTTATTTTTGTGTTTATTTGACACTTAGGTAACGAATATTTTTTGTTTATTTCGCTTTTAGTGTAATTCGTTTATATTTTTGTATTCAATGTTTTGTCATTAAAAGAAAATTATACGTAACGACATCTGGGGATGATTGCTTGAAATAATGAGTAATGGCGGCGGCCGGTGAGCGGTTTGAAAAGGACACTTTCGATTTGGTCAAGTGTTTTACAGGATTTCAGGTTAGTACAACGTCAACACACGTCGTTAGGCAGTAACAAATTAATTAACTAAATTTTTATTTTATTTGGTGTAGCCAGACGACGAAAATTTCAAATTATGTGTGCAATTTGCAACGTCCGTGTTTTGTTTCCATCGTTTTTTGGATGTCAACAGGCATCAATTACAACGAACTATCGATGGGTAATTTATATACCGGTGAGTTTTAAATAACTGTAGTATTGTCAATCGTTCTATTTGACTGTAGGCTGAGCGACAAATTCACCGTTCATTCGAAAAAAGAAAAAGCAGTCGCTTTTCTATCACTCACGCAGCGATTCTTAGAAAGTGAAGTTTTTAAAAATCATCATCAAGTGAGTTTTAACTGAGATCAGAAATTCATAATCGAGTGGAATTTGTAAATTGATAAAATATTTAGCTCGACGTGCAGTACTCTCTATTGGCGCTGTTGATTTCCCTCGCTAACAGTCCAACCGATTTGGATTATGATGCGCAGCCAACTTTGCACCAACTTCGGGCAGGAGAGGAAACAAGATGCGAATGGGCTAAATTATTATGTGAGAAAGAAGTAGTCGATTCTCCGCCTTCCGATGAAATTTCTGTAAGATTTTTCTACGCTGAGTGTTACGTGTAAGTAATAATTTTTTTTAATTAATTAGGATTGGTCCGATTCTGAAGAAGAAGAGGTTGTACCGTTTGAATCGCAAGTCAATCGAACTCCCGAACGCAAGTTGTCGTTTCCTGTAAGTGGAATTAATTACAAAATTTTGTCAATAATTTGAATATTCTTGTATTTTATTAGCGCTGTGCTGAAATAGAAAAAATAGAACCAGTAATAACTACTACAAACAAACGTACAGGCAGATTATGGCTAAAAGAAAATATTATGCCCCAATATTGGAAAGGGGCAAACGTTGTTAGAGAACCGAAGAGGGAACATAGATGCAACCAATTATATCGCAACTGGTAAAATAAAAGTTGATTAATCACATTTTATGATGATATATTTTTTACGTGAAGTAAATTATTACCAATAGGTCAAATTACTTAGAAGATTCTGGAGTGATTTTAGTCAAGAATTCAGGTGTCCTTTTGAGTGAATATCAAATTATTCGTGAAATTCTTTGGTAAATAGTTTTTGATAGAATTGACAATTCAGCTTCAATTCAATGGATGTTCGTTTACTTGTTAAGGTTGCTCCAAGGAAACTGCGATTCGTTTATTTTTACCGCTGATAATGACAAGAATAAGTTGTCTAAAGAAATTCACGTGTCTCACCTGACGAGCGTAAGTGCAAATTGATTACCGGTATTGTAAATATTGATTAGCGGTAATTGTTTTATTTACGTAGAAAAGTCTACACGAGGTGCTCGATGAAATTGCCAATTTTGGTAAAATAATAATAAAACTAGACAAATTCGTAGACAAAATGAGCGGATATTGGAATCAAACGGGAAAGTGTCAAACTTTGGAAGCATATGCAACTGCTTTAGCAAATTACTTACACGATTTTAAGAAAAAAATGTGTTCGCTGGAAGAACGAGTCTTAAAACAAGGTACAATAATTTATTGTTATTTAGTATCGTTAAATTTACAGAAAATTTTTTTCTAGATTCTATTTACTGCTTGACTAATTTATGGGAGGATTTAGGTCCTTGCTTTGAAGAAATAAAATTTCTCGATAAACTTCATCAGGAGGGAGTAGAAGTGGGCGCACCTAAATCGAGTGACCGCGCAATGAATTTGCTGGGTGTATTATACGGCAACCTTCACGTTGTTGAAGGATTTGGTTGTGGGTGTGATTCGTTAGTGGAACTAGTTTTGCGTTTATTCCTGAAAACATTTCAACCTTTTGCCAACATGATCGATGTTTGGATCAGCGAAGGTGTTCTGCATGATCCTCACGACGAATTCTTTTTAGAAAGGTTGCTTTTTTGTGTAATTTTGTTGATATTTTTTACTGAGTAGATTATTTTAGGCATTCGGAGATTGATTGGCAAGATGAGGAATTTTGGTCGGGAGCTATTACTATTCGAAGCAACATATCTTCGAGTCAGCGCGCAATTTTGCCAAGCGATATCATTCACGAAGTGTTACAAGCGGGAAAGTCAGTACTTTTGCTGCATAAATTAGATAGAGAGATTGAAGTTGCGTCTAATCAGCCAGGTAATCTAGTAAATTAAATGAATTATACCTAATATATCAGGATTTTCTTACTTATTATTAGAAACATCGCAGTCGTTTTACGAAACATTTCTTCAGAATTTAAAGTACGAACTGAATTCCTCAGTCACTGAAGATTTTGATGAGGGTCAAGTAGATTGTAATCAGGATGAGGACGCGCGTAACGACGAAGTTGCGGAGCATCTTCATTCGATTGATGAGACCGATCCATTATTAAAGACTCATTTTCGCCGGATGATCGAGCGTGGGAAAATGAAGTCGTCGTTTCGTAATTCCGAGTTAGTAGTGCTTTTACGCGTTATACTTTTAAATATTCACATTACGAAATACTTATTATTTATGATACGTAGTTTGGCGATCAATTTCCGTTGTCCCTTCCGACGTCCTTTGCATTATGCCATTCAGAATGCACTCTTCCCATTTATTCATCAAAGATATTCTATCAATTGTTCGTCGTTGATTTCTCACTTAAAAAGAGATTTCGGTTTATTAACTTATCTTTCACTTATGAGGGTAAAGCTAATTTGTTAGTCTATTGTTTCCTCATTTTACATATTACGTAATTGTATGTTATAGAAATTCTTTCTGATGGAAGCTGGCGATACTATGTTTAGTTTTTACTCTGAAGTTTTTGACAAGGTTGCTGAATTTTTTTTCTTGTACAACTTTTGATTAATGGATGCATGGTCTACAGATTCACGATGGTGAGAGATGGAAAGACGCTGTGCTTCTTACTGTCATGTTACAAGATAACATAAATGTACAATATCCGCAACATACTACGAGGTAAATTTCAAAATACATCAACGCACCAAACATTACAGTAGTAATAATAATAATAATAATATTTGTCACAGCATGTGTGTTGTACTCGAATCTGTGTCCACACACGCGCATCAACCTATCGAATTACTTAGTGGCATTCGGCTGCATTGTAAAGTGAGTGAAAACATTGATTTAATGATTCATTTTTCGAAAAAATTTTGAATAGTTTGTCAAAAATAATTATTGCTTTAAAGATTCCGTGGCCAGTGAATATCGTAATCACGAACAAAATGCAACGAATGTATAATCAACTCTTTAATTTTTTGCTTCAAGTCAAATGGGCTAAATACAGTTTGGATGAATTGAGATTTCAAGGTGAGATGAATTAAATAGTATGAATTTAGCGTTATTTTTCTCAACGACGGGTTAATTTTTTTTAGGTCTCGTGCACGGACGTCACGCCACGACTATTAACGGACAAACACGGCAACACCGAATTTATTTGTTACGGATGCACTTATTGTATTTCGTTAATAACATTCACAATTATATAATGACTCAGGTATAAAATGAATGTGAGAATTAGTTTGTTGAATGGAAATTAATGGAAATTGTGCAGTCTCTCCATAGTACTGGAATAGAATTGGAACATCGTTTGGCTACAGCGTCAGATTTAGAACATGTTGTCTGCGCTCATTCGTGTTATGTTGACAACTTATACCAAAGTTGTCTTCTCGATAATAAAATGGCGTTGGTACGACAAGCAATTCTCTGGATTCTCAATTTGGCGGTAAAATTTCGATCGAAGTGGAACTCGGGACTTGACTGTTTTAGGTAACGAAAGAAAGTGGTTTTAGTAATTGTCATTAACCGCGAGAATATGACCTTAAAAAATCCTTGAAAATGAATTTTAGCGACGATGACGTCACTGCTATGGAAACCGAATTAAAGAGATGCGTAAAGTTTCTCAACTCGTTCCACGGAAAGTCGACGAAACAGGGTTCCTTTATCGAATGTAAGTAACATTTTAATTTTTTAATAATTAAATTTTATGGTTTGTTGGTTTTAAGTAGAATTTTTTCCCTCTTCTTGCAGGGCTGTACAGGTTCGTCTTACAAGATTGGCCAACAATCTCGTGAGTTTATTTCGAAATTTTGATTACAAATCAACTACTACGTAATTTATTTTTATTGTGCTACATTTATCGGTTAAGACAGTATTTAAAACTGTATACGATACCGTCAATTTTAATTTATTTAATACTTATTGATACTAAAAAATGCAGCATTTTTCAGTCTTGCATTATCTTACATTACCTTACGTTGTACAAATTAGTATAAATTTTGTAATTAATTCTAAGTTTCAATACAATTTTACCAATTTTTTAGCTCAATTACCTGTTACTAATTTTAAATAGCGAATAACGTGAATTTTTTTCCCGTTTATTCAACTTAAATTCAATTTTTTTTGTTTTGGTATTAATCGATTGCTGTAGAACATCGATTTATTCAAATTTTGCGACAATTGCATTAAACTATAAAATTACTAATAAACGAACTGCACAGCTGTTTGTCGATCTGAATCGGGTGAGGATCACTTCATCGATACGTAATAAGACATAATCATTTGTGTTGTTCGTGCCACATGTTTTCTTTCACGCTTATTTTGATGATTTTGAATTATGCGCGCTTTAATGCATCTCGGTATTTTTCATTAACTAACTAAAGTAAGAAATAGCATTTCGTGGTAATATTTTGCGGTGAAATAGTTGGCTTCTCTGCAAATGTAGCTAATTGAGTGGCTTTACTGCACAGCCATGCATAATTCTTCTATCATGACCACTGAAATAAAATGTATTATAATAGCGTATACGCAGGTTAGGAACATAATACGTGGCAAATTTCGTAAACACAAGGATATCTGTCGAAAAAGCTTTTATTTTTCAACATGCTGAAGAAGCGCAGATATGTACATCGTTTTATTTTTAAGCTTTTACTTTCTGATTGTAGCTACTTGTAGATTCTGTAACGCGTAATTCACGCTTTATGCCGTCGTTAGATCTCAATTTTATACCATTTTTGTAGATTTACCGACGGAATCTCTGTACATGGCAGTTGGGGATTTCTACAAAAATTAATTTTACCGTAGTTTGAATATGGTGATGCAAAAATCACTGTTTTTATGACGTTTTTACGGCGCGTATGATTAATTTCGACTGGATTAATTTCGAACCGGAATAATTTCGAATTTACTGTAGGCCCGTAACAATT
>JAQIWS010000417.1:0-22913 GCA_034696085.1 Stigmatogaster subterranea | reverse complement strand
TGAGATTTTATTCGGTAACATGAGTTCTGATTGAACCATGCATTGTTTCTAACCAACATACTAAAGCAAAGTTTAGCCTTACATTTAAATTCTTGAATTTTATTTCCAATGACGATGAATGTGACCGTTAATCGATTATTGCGAAATTGAGAAAAAACCCACCTGGCGTAAAAATAAATAAATAATTTATTACCTGTTAAACGAATAATGAGGTGTGATCTTACTTGTTATCAACCGTGCTCTCGCTGCCTTCTAACGAGAAAAACTTGAATTTGTAACGCATGTAATTGATACCTTCGATCGAAATCATCGATTGATTGACAATGCGAATCGGGATTTTTGCAGAGTCAGGTGGTAACCGCAGATTGTAATCGAAAAAATAAGGTAATACTTTGGCCCGGCAGTTAAAGTCAGATAAACTGATCGGATTTGGGACTAATTGCCACCTGACAAGAATAAATCACATTTTAGGTTCTCCGTTTTAACTATTTTTGTTTTCTATTTTGCGCACCTGTCGTAATTAAGTTGCGTTTCGTCGAATGGGAAGTGCGTCCAGTTGAACATGTCAGGATCCGTGAGGAAAAAGTGATCGCAGAGCCGTCTCTGGTATCGACCTAAACTGTCGGTGAATCCGGCGCCTCAGGTGCAGTCCATCAATCGCCAAGAACCTTCGACGAAGACTGCGTTCCAAGCGTGAGTTGTTCGTTCGTTTGATTGGAATTGATAACCTGGTCGAAAGTCGAAGCCCTTTGCAAAGCCTCTGATTTTCTTTACATTGATGTCGACGATTCTGGGAATGAGTAAAAGTAGATTTAGGAATGGATACATGAAAATGTAGATTTTTTTTTTTAATGGGGCAGTGAGTCTAAAAAATTATTATCAGTGCAAAAATATTTTAGGGTTGTGATGTATTTTCTTTGAGGAAAATATTTTGAAGAAAAGGTTTCGACCAAAGTAAACTCGAACAAAGACTGACAAAAATTTCAAACAAAGAATTTCAATAAAATTTTCGTGAATAGCGTCGACAGAATAAATGTGAATAATAGATGTTGTATAGCATAAAATTTCCATAACATTTTCACCATCAAAACAAATCCAGAAGCAATAAATTATCATTCCTGAAAAACAAAACCCAATTTTACTCTTTCATTAAACCAAATATAAACAATTTTCTTACCTGAGATGCTGCATCACCATGACAACAATTTCTTCTCCCAACGCATGCGCAGCGTTGTCGGTTCAGTTACACTCACCTGGCAACAGGTGATCATTTTTTATCTTGCCAGGTGATCATTTTTTATCTCTACATCACCAAAACCACTTTAACCGTGATTCGAGCCTAAAAAAAATTACCACCAAAATCATCACGAAATGGCAAATAGATAATGCACCCAACGCCGGTGCCAAATCGACTCCGGGAACTCCGTAAACAGGTATGAAAATTTGGTTTATTATGGGAAAAAAACATTGATTTTTGCAAGGAAGGAAAAAAATCTTAGATAGACAAATCACAAGTTAGAAATTGCACCATCCGCTGAAATAAATTACATTTCACGTCTAACTGACAACCCCGCAAAATTTTTCCATCTGTCGATTTTTCATACATTTCTGACGCACGTGTGATGTCAAACCCCACGCAACGCTTGACGTCACACGTGCACACCATCATTCGGGGCGATGAGAGAACGCGGTGTAAACACAGGTCTCGCCGGCGATATTCTTCAAGATAAATTAACAGAACGCTTTCGATTACAACATTTTCTTCGATTATGGAAAGTAAGACCCACTAATCAATTTAAAAAACAAATTTGATCCCGAAAAAATATTTTTTTCACTAATTTTTGGTTAAAACTGGGGAAAAGACGTCAAAAATGGTGGTCGATCAATAAAACGGTTGTTTATGTTTGTGCGTGTTCCACAGAATGAAACGGATTTTAGTCGGACGAGCAGTCAAGTCCCATTATCACCAGAAGATGGAAGACGTTTTGAAGATGACATTCCACAACGCGAAGAATGGGGAGGAAGATTGGATTTTCTTCTATCCCTTTTAGGCTATTCAGTCGGATTAGGAAACGTTTGGCGTTTTCCTTACCTATGTTACAATAACGGGGGAGGTGAGTTACAAAACCAACATTAATTTTTTTTCTGAGAAAATCAGTAAAAAAATTATTTTAATTTTTCAGGAGCGTTTCTAATTCCATTTGTAATAATGTTAATTTTGGCTGGACTTCCATTAATGTTTATGGAATTGGCGTTTGGTCAGTACGCGAGTCTTGGGCCAATCGCAATTTATGATAAATTTTGTCCGTTGTTTCACGGACTCGGTTGTGGGATGGTTATTATATCCTCAATAGTAATGTTATATTACAATATGATCATTGCGTGGACACTGTTTTACATGGTGGCCTCTTTGGCAGTGCAAGTTCCGTGGGCTAATTGTGAACCTGAATGGAGCTCGTCAGGTAAAAATCAAATTTTGTTGTTTTGTTCGTAGCACGAAAATTTTTTTTTTTAAAGCTATAATAACAAAACGTAGCTAATGCTCGTGTTTGAATGAAATTTGTTGCTTTTTGTAGATAAGTTTTAAATTTTGATAATATTTCAAAAGTTTGGATGAAATTTGCCTCCCATTTTTTGCTTCATATATTACTTATCAATTTTATTTTACAATTTTGCTTTTCCTTTCCCGGAAATTTATCTTAAAATGTGGTTTTACTTATTTAATTTCAGCATGTTATTCCTACGAATTGGCTGACTTGTGTGCACAAAGTAATGGCATTTATTGGAATCGATCGTGTTTCAATATTTCAACGTTGGAAGAGAATAATTTAACAGAAGTTGCTAGACATGCGGAGAAAAAACCGCCGGCTGAGGAATATTTCACGTAATACGTTATTAAATATTACGGGAATAAATTTAATTTGTGTATATTTATAGAACTGCCTATTAAATATCAATACGTTCATTAGGTTTGAGTTTATAGGAGAAATAACATTTGAAGAATTTTGAGTTATTTTTAGATATTTGGTTTATTTTTGTACTTAAACAATATTACACAACTGCCTCCAAATTACAGTAAATGCTTGTTAGTTGGAATAAATGGTTTATGCAGAAACTCAATGAAGTATAATTAAATTTTACAAATTTTGTGAAAAAAATTCTTCATAACTATTATAAGGTGGTATATTCTTGGATTTACATTTCAAGATCTGTAATTAGTTTAACTACTGAATTTTGATGTAATGAATCTTATTTAAAATTGATGTGATGGTCCAGTAAAAAATTTATTAATTTTAAGTTTTGGTACCTTTATAGAAACCACGTCTTGGGTTTAAGCAGCGGTATTGAAAATACGGGTAGCATTCGGTGGCAATTGGCCTTATCCCTCTTTGTAGCTTGGATTATCGTTTTTTTGTGTCTTAGTAAAGGTGTACAATCTTCCGGAAAAGTACGTAAACTAATAACAAAAAATTATTAGCAACTCTATAACTTATAAATCCACTTTTTTCAAATTTTAGGTGGTATATTTTACCGCACTGTTCCCGTACCTGGTGTTGGTTATCTTATTCTTCCGAGGAGTAACTCTTCCGGGAGCCGGAAATGGAATTTTGTTTTATTTGACTCCCGATTGGAGTCGTCTGTTATCAGCTCAGGTTTGGGGAGATGCTGCGTTGCAAATCTTCTTTGCTCTAAGTCCAGCTTGGGGTGGATTAATAACGTTAGCGTCGTATAATAAATTCAATAATAATTGTTATCAGTAAGTTCGTTGTATTTTTCTAGTTAAACAGGAATCTGGCAAAACTAAATTATTTTCCAATTTTTAGAGATTCGTTAATCGTGGCTGTGAGTAACGTAGCAACGAGTTTTTTCGCGGGTTTTGTCATCTTCTCAGTCATCGGCTATCTCGCCCATGAACTCAATGTCGAAGTTGGAAAAGTTGTCGACCAAGGTGATGATAAAACTGAACTTTGAGAAATTAAATAATTATTGAAATTATTTTTTAATCTCGATTTTAGGTGCTGGATTGGCATTTATCGTTTACCCTGAAATCGTAGCTCGTCTTCCCTTTTCCCCATTATGGTCATGTTTATTTTTTGTTATGTTGTTGACACTCGGCTTAGATAGTCAATTTGCGCTCATGGAAACTGTCAGTACCGCCATTTTGGATCGTTTCCCCTTTCTGCGGGAGAGAAAAACTTGGGTTGTCCTGGGAACAACTATGTTTGGATACTTAGGAGGACTCATCTTCACCACTAATGTAAAATTTGTTTATTTTACACCAAAAATCAAGATTAATAATTTATTTTCTTGCATGTTGAAAAATAGTCAGGAATGTACTGGCTTCAATTAATGGACAAATATGCGGCAAATTGGTCAGTTTTGTTGATTGCCATCAGTGAATGCATTGTTGTTGCTTGGGTTTATGGTAAAATACCAATTTTTCAGATAATTTTGTTGCAAAAATTAATTATCTTGGTATATACAAACATACATTTCCAGGTGCTGAGAGATTTTTACAAAACATTGAAGAAATGATCGGAGCTCAATCACATAGATGGCATTTCTTTTGGACATTAATGTGGAAATATTTAACGCCGGCGACGCTTTTGGCAAGTCCTGAATCAAAGAATTATACAAAATGAGACATCGTTTAATAAGAATTGCCTTAATTGCAGTTTATTTTGATTTTTAATTGGATTGAATACGCGCCAATTCGACTTGGAAACTATGTTTATCCTACTTGGGCAAACGTGGTCGGATGGATCGTGGCCGTAGCTCCCGTCGTTGCTATTTTTGCAATAGCAATTCATAAGTTTAAAACGCTTCCGACTGAAGGAAACTTTATCCAGGTTTTGAATTGTCGATGTTTTTTATGCAACAAGTTGCAAAACGCACTTGATTATAAAACATTTTACATTTTTACTCCAATTCTTAGCGAATGAAAATCTGCTTAAAACCGCGTCCAGAATGGGGACAGCGAGCTGCAAAACCCCCACCAGAAAATCGCATCGATGTCGACGAAATGGGCGACGACGGCTTAACGATGGATTGCAATAGATTAGCTCAAGAACGTCGTTCATTTGATAATCCATCTTTTCATGAACTGACTTGCACTTATGAAACAACAATTTGAAAATAGGCGAAATAGTTTGTAATAATTTACATTACAAAACTTGGTTTACGCGGGAACGAGACACAAAATGTAGTTTCAAAAACAAAAACGTAGATCGTAGTTTGCTGTTTAAATTTCAGAACGTTTAGTCCCGCGTGACGTCATGTATACGCAGACAACGAAGTGATAAACGAGTGATGTCGACGTGGTCAGAGTGACGTCACACGGAGTTCTTAATGGTGATTGAGAGTATTTTTGTGATAGTTTTGAAACCGTGGTGCTCAGGTGCGCTTTGAATAAATAAATAAATGTAATTTAGTAAAAAAATAATAATAATAAGGATAATATCATAAAAGCGCTTCGATGTATACTAAATAATGTAGAGATTTAAAGAACAAAATGTAGAGATAATATATTTATGTACAGAACTAATTTTCACTGTAAATAATTCAATATTTTGTGCCAAAAGTGATTGGCGTAAAGGTAAAAGTAGAGAATAAATCATCCATTGGAAAACAATTGTTTGGTCTTAGGGTTTGAACAATATCTACAGTACATAAATCTAGTTTAATTGTGCGTTAGGTTTATTTGACGTCATCATTGTTTAATATAGAAAAAAGGCTTGTTTACAATATGACGTAACAATGCTTGTAAACTGAAGTGTAAGATATACAATTGTTCAGAAATCGTGCGAAAGAGTGTTTTTTTTAATTTAACAATGGAAGACACAAGTTTAAATCAAAACAGCTAATTGTAGCAGTAAGTTTTGTAATAATGCACCCGTAAAACTTGTGCGATATTGAGCGGCAGTTGTTAATTATAACAATCAAAACAAATTTGACAATGAAAACGCAACAATTCGCCAGATCACTCACCTCATTGTCGGAAACAATATATTTTTTGTGTTTTTTTTTGGTGAGGTGAGTACATTGTGTTAGAGGGAACGATGACCTCACGTCAATGTCAAGAACATCGTGCACTGTTAAAAAAAATTAATAACAGTGCCTTTTTTTTGTCAGTAACTGTAATGATAACAATCAAAATATCAGTACGCAAGGCCACAAAAAAGGCATGAATCACTGTGCATAGCATGTTTAAACAATGCACACAATTGTGCATCGGTATAATACTGAAAAAAATTCGCGTCTGAAGTCAATCACACGAGGCAAGACAACAACAATGTTCATAAAGTTGTTGAAAGAGTACTTTTTTTTACAACAATGTTTCCGTCAATCGGAAACAAATCTTTTAAACACCAGACAAAAAAATTTCTCAATTGTTGCACGAATTGTTCCATTGATGTTTGTCTCACAACAATGCTGAAAACAGAATATCCCTTACAACAATGTTTTGTACCAGTCCATACAATCTTCTAAACAATATCAAACCCAAAAAATTCAATTATGTTCAATTCTCAACAATGCTATCTCATTCACTTCTTTTTCTTTTTACTCTTCTCTCCCGAAGAATGTTTCTGCGCTCTTCTTTCATTAGCAATGGCAGTTCTGTACCACTCCAACATATGCTGTCGTTTAACATCTTCCTTTTTCTTTTTCTCCCTTTTAGCCAAAATTTCTCTCGACGAAATATCGAGCAAAAACGAGGCAATTAAGGGTAACTTTACTTTCCCCGTTCGAGTCGGTTGAGGCGCTGCAAAAATCAGAAACTTGTAATACCCTAACCCCGGCGGTTTCACCGCGAGACGAATTTGATTTGTATTCTCATCCTGCATTATAGCATACATTGATTTATCCTTATTCGAACTATCATCGCTTTGCGATAAATGCGTACCATCACAAGAATACAATTGTAAGGATATCACTAATTTCTGTTTAGCGTCAAATGACGTTACCCATCGTCCTGAGGGCACAACAATGTAGGCATGTAAATTTGGAGGCATTGTTAAACCGTATTTGAAAAAAGATTCTGTTGGCCCCCACGGGGTGTCGCTAGATGGATGAGGGCGAAGTAAGCGAACTGATAACGAACGCATGCATTGTATGTAAAACATTGCGACAATGTTTAACGCGCAGTTTTCCTGCGCGTGATCTATTTCTCGTTCAGGTCGGCCGTAAACTTTTAAAAAATAATGGCCGGGTTCCGGAGGAATGACGATGAATGTGACCGTTAATCGATTATTGCGAAATTGCGAAAAAACCCACCTGGCGTAAAAATAAATAAATAATTTATTACCTGTTTAACGAATAATGAGGTGTGATCTTACTTGTTATCAACCGTGCTCTCGCTGCCTTCTAACGAGAAAAACTTGAATTTGTAACGCATGTAATTGATACCTTCGATCGAAATCATCGATTGATTGACAATGCGAATCGGGATTTTTGCAGAGTCAGGTGGTAACCGCAGATTGTAATCGAAAAAATAAGGTGATACTTTGGCCCGGCAGTTGAAGTCAGATAAACTGATCGGATTTGGGACTAATTGCCACCTGACAAGAATAAATCACATTTTAGGTTATCCGTTTTAACTAATTTTGTTTTCTATTTTGCACCTGTCGTAGTTAAGTTGCGTTTCGTCGAATGGGAAGTGCGTCCAGTTGAACATGTCAGGATCCGTGAGGAAAAAGTGATCGCAAAGCCGTCTCTGGTATCGACCTAAGCTGTCGGTGAATCCGGCGCCCCAGGTGCAGTCCATCAATCGCCAAGAACCTTCGACGAAGACTGCGTTCCAAGCGTGAGTTGTTTGTTCGTTTGATTGGAATTGATAACCTGGTCGAAAGTCGAAGCCCTTTGCAAAGCCTCTGATTTTCTTTACATTGATGTCGACGATTCTGGGAAAGAGTAAAAGTTGATTAGGAATGGGTAGATGAAAATGTAGATTTTTTAATGAGACAGTGAGTCTAAAAAATTGTTATCAGTGCAAAAATATTTTAGGGTTGTGATGTATTTTCGTTGAGGAAAATATTTTGAAGAAAAGGTTTCGACCAAAGTAAACTCGAACAAAGACTGTAAAAAATTTCAGACAAAGAATTTCAATAAAATTTTCGAGAATAGTGTCGACAGAATAAATATGAATAATAGATGTTGTAAAACATAAAATTTCCATAACATTTTCAACTTATGTCAAGGCAAATGTATTGAATACGTTGTTTTTGTCACAAGTTATATTTGCTGACACCTGTAAACTTGGTTAACAAAAATGAAAAAATTAATAGACTAGAATTAACGTCTATCAAAATATATTTGTAAACTAAACAAAGGATAAATATAAAATTTCGTGGAATTTTCTTACTTGCACATCTCGCAAAATATTTTGCAATAATGCGTGCACACTCCTCGTTTCCGTTCTAAAATGACGTCAACGTCCAAATCCTTGGTCACGTACTTCCAATCATACCTAAAAATAACCCAAATTCCAAACTTAAATCGAAGAAATAAATAATTTATAAACCCCGTACTCCGATCTAACTCACCTCATATTTAGTGCGATCCATATAAAAAACGTCCGCACCTTTTCTATGTCTGTTGTACAACCACTGGTCAGGTAATTTACTAAATTCAATAATGATGTGGTTGCCGTGTCGGGTGTCTTTAAATTAGCACAAATTTTTGTAATTTATTAATAATAAAGTAAGCGATATATAGCGAAAAATGTAGTAAAAAATTTTGTCAACGATCAATAAACTGTCATAAAATTGTGCAGAAAGTTCTAGTAAATTTTGAGTGGTAATTTTTACAATAACAATCTCAAATGTTTGATTTTAGATAGCAACCAAAAAAAAATTTTTTAAACCCGAACAAACTTTAAAATTTGTAAAAACTCACCCGTGCCACGTGCAGATCAATCTCGGCAAACGCTTCTGCACCTCCAAACAACTGCGCTCTTCGAGAAATCGGCGGTAACGGCGAATAGTTCGGTTTGGAGACAACATCCAAAACCTCATTCTCAGTCGGCGTCGTCGGCGATGGCGGCGTCGGCTGCGTTTTCGACACTCCCGAATGTCCGGTCCGTCGAGCTTTTCGTCGTTCAGCCGTGGTTCGAGAAATATCTGTAAGGGCGCGTTCCAAGTCCCCGTCCCAAAGATCTGGTGGAAACTGCGACGCGTCCACTGCACTGTCCTGAGAACTGTCTGAAGTTACTGATTCGGTTTTCTCAACCTGTAAATGACGTAAACATCCCCACCTAATTAGACACTCGTGTCCACTTTTGAAAGTTAAGTGAGTGGTATTGCAAAACTTTGTAATTATCTAAATTAACTTCCCGTGTCCAGCGGTCAAACTCAATTAACTCAAGTTTTTTTATCAAATAAATTTTGACCGTTGAATGAGGGAAATGAGTAAACAACAGCGTGTAGGCTTAAAGTTAGTTACAATTAAATTGTATTGAAGTACAAACTTAATGTATTTAAATTTTGTTGCAGTAACGCATCATTAAAATGAATTTTTTTTATGACCAAAAATTTATTTAAACTTGTTGTTATGTTTACACAATCAATATTGCAATAATTCTGTAAACTTTAAACGAATTGTTTGTTGTATACTGAAATGTTGTGGAAGTGGAGCCACGTTGCGATGACTTTATAATTTTATGTGACAGGAAATTTATTATATTGTCGTAGTTTTTATGTTGCGAGTTGACTCAAAATGTCGTAAAATTTTGTAGTTATTATGCAGATAAAAATACTTTTTGCTGTAATTGGTTTTTTTAACCTGCACACAATCCAATTTTTATTTAAAACACGCTTCAAAAATTTTGATTGTCATTGTTGATCTAAAGTTTAGATCCTAAACTCTGCGTGAAATAATTGCATCCCAATAATTTGTAAAACTAATAACTTTTTGACATTTGCATGCATTGTTCTCAAAAATTTCACGAAAAACAGAATTATAGCATCTTTCTAGCAAAATATTCAATAATTACTATACTTACTTTGCTCACTTCATCCACTTCATCTGGTTCCTTTTCATCACCAGATACAAGATATTTGCCTTTAGGTGGAGGCACTTCTGCGATAGGCGTGCAGAAGACACTAGGGCCAAGAAGTTGTTGCAATTCTTGTAACTTTTGATTAACTGTAGATCCTTCATCTTCCGAATCCGGCGTTGGGCCAAGTCCTCGACGGATGATGGATATCTCCGGTTCATTGTGAGTCACGCTAACGCCATTTTCCGGCCAAGTTGCTAACGCCTCATCACCACCTTCTCCAGAAGATTGCCGGGTACTATCCGTGCTAATGCGACCGACTAAATCGAAGAGACCCATCGAGTCTTGTTTGCTATAAACGCTGGTTGCGGAAGGTGTCACCGTGGCCGGGGGTACGGTGACTGAAGTTCCAAGTGTCCGGTTACTGTTGGCACTTGCGGTATTAGACGGTCCGCCATTTCCATTTGCGTGGCCGTTGATGGTGATTCCGGTGCCATTGTTGCGTTTGTCCGGTGACTCGGGGGTGGTCGCGCCCTTCTTCTTTATCCACGCGCTTTTCTGGATGTCAGCGGAGATTTTGGAGGGCGTGACCGCTCCCCTATTGTTTGACGTTCCACAACCCATTGTGGAAAGTGATACAATGCACATTACTGTTACAAAATAAAATAAGAATGTTAGTAAAAAGATAAACTGAACTATGTGAGGTGTAAAAATATGTATGTCAAGGAGATTGTACTCAATATCTCGATGCAGTAAATTTGGTGTGTATAATAAACCACGCAATAATTATTGCAATTGCTGCACGGAACATGTTTCAATGCCAAGTAATAATGAACAAACATTGTTTAATCAGCAATTTCGCAAAAATTATTGTTGTGTATCTTTTTTGATCCCCGATTATTGGAAAATGTATATTACTGCCTGATAACAAAAATAACGATAATGCTAAAAATAATGCATGTTTCCAGCAACGTCGTAAAATAATTTATCGTTTAACAATTTGTTACCCCACAACAATTTACTAAATCGACAAAAAATGAATTTTGTCAACTTCTTGCACGTTGCATTATTGAACGACGTGTACATTTTTTTTAATATATTATAAAAATAGCGTACTAAAAATAAAAATAGCACCAAATCCTAATTTTTATAGCCCAATAACATCATAAAACCTCACTGCATCAATATCGTTACTACAACAATTACAAAAACAACAACAACTTAAAGACATTAAACAATTTCTTACACAACAAATATACAACACTTACCAATATAAGCTTTTACTGTACGTCAGTCAACAACGTACCAAATACACCGTTTACCATTATTGTACTACACCTCAAACAAAATATAAAACAACAAAAACTCAGCAAAAATAAAAATCGATCGCGGGTGCGTTAGTCCGTTCAACAAATGGGTCGCCAACCCTTGACCAACATAATGCATTGTTATTACACTAATGACACTGACCACCTGTATTCCATTATTCATTCAAATTAAAGTAAAAACGCGCTAATAACAAGACTTAACAAAAAATAATTCACTCATATTTTTTATTATTTACCACCGTTCCTCCTCTCCAAAACGTTCATTAGGGGGCGTGACGTTTCTCTTAACTCAACTACAGTAAATTAGGAAGAAGGGGTCGGGAGAGAACGTAGGTCAGTATATTAGTCACGCGACTAACACAACAATCAATAAAAGCGTAAAAAATGTGGGGAATAATAAGAAAATAAGTATTGGTGACCACAACGTCGACATACTACCAACATACTGACCTAGTGTTGACCAAATGAATTTGTATCCATTAGTTTCACCGTTTCACTCAAGTGAGTCGCGCTCGCGTCATCGCGGACCGGGGAAGGGAAATGGGTGTAATGAGTTGGCGTTCGCGTGTCCGTTGGGTATTTGTTTGGTGGAACCACGTGCGACAATGAAATGTATTTAAACTTCCTTCATTGTTGCCACGCATATTTTAAAAACAAAATTGTGGAAAATAGGTGAAGGTGAAAAAATTATGAGATGGGGAAAGTAAAGGCGAGATTGGGAGAAAAGAAGGAAGGTGAAAAATTTAATGAAAATTATAAAAAATAATATAAAAGGGTACATCCGGTTGAGAGTTTATAAATAATAAAGCAAATATCCATGGTCACTTTACTGACCAGTTAAGTGTTGTCCTTGAAACCATAGTGACATACAATACGAAATTTGCTGCGTGGTCAATAGCTAACTATTTTGGTAAATGAATTTTAAACGAAGTAATGTGCGTTTTTTAAAAGATGAAATTTAAAATAGTGATGGCAATGTATAAACAATGGCTAAACTTGTGTTTAAAAAATGTGTAACAATAGCGTTAAAATAAAACGACTTGAAATGGAGCATTGTTGAAAATACCCAACGGTGACAATATTAGCTACAACAATATTTTTAAGCAATAAGATCGATGTCATTATTTGTTTTCAACAATGCTTCGTTGCTCGGTAATAATAACAGTATTAACAATTACATGGTACTTTTTACGAGCGATACGCAAACGCTCATTAAATTTACACGAAATGCCAAATTACAGGAGAAAATAAATAGTAGTAAAATATTATTCTCACCTCGCCACAACTATCCATATACAACGCCAGCACCCGTGGAGGACTGACGGTGGATGGAGGCGACTCGTTTTCGCTCGGTGTCCATTTGTATCCGCAATGTAAAACAAGTTGCGAGTTCTGCTTGTTTTGTCTGTTGCCAGGACGCTCACTCTGACCTGAGAGAGCGTTGAAATCAATTTACCAACACTGATCCCACCCACGCTACGAGGACAAATCGATAAAAATATTTCACCTCACAGGTGGAGACGCGGCGTGAGTAAACTTATTACTAACGCAAACGAAAAATTGTATTTTAACTTTAACATTTATTTGTACATTTTTTAAATTCACTTTTTTATCTTTTACAAACAATTTAAAGCAACCACTTTTTCAATAATTGATAAATTTCAATTCTAAAGTTACTGTACAGTAAAATCAACTTTTCACATTGTTATTGTTTTGTTTTCATCAATGAATAAGCATTATTTTACTTCACGCGTGATTCATTGTTGACTAGCAAAATAAACTGCACAATTCTTTGTTATTGTTGCGTGTACAACAGTGGTCACGTACTTTTCTCGTTTGCGCACGATGTCATTGTTCACTTGTGTGATTGTTGTACTCGAATTATAAACGACGTAATAAAATAACAAAATGGAGAAATCTTTATAAAATATGAATTAATTTTGTTCACCTCAAAAATGAATCCCAGCGGACTACCACCGTCGTCCAGCGCGAAGTCAAGCGGGACTCAACAAGCCATGTCCGGCAGTAAGAAAAGTTCACAACCGTCGACATCTCACGAAGAAAAAAAGCCGCGTCCTTTGCCTATAAAAAGTGAGAAGCAAAGTGAACATAAAGATAAGACTGATAAACGTGAAAAAAGTAGAAAAAGTGACATCGGTACCAGTGCGAAAAGTGATAACAGTGAGAAGGGTGAACAGAGTGGTGAGAAAAAAGAAAAAAGGCGAAAGAGTGAAAAAAGGGATAAAAAGGATAAGAAGGATAAACACGAAAAAACTGAAAAAAGTCACAAATCGCGAACACCGTCACCCTATGCTACGAGAAATTCAAGCCAAGCATCTACGTCATCGATGGCGTCAGAACAGGGTTTATAAATAAATTAATTTAGTACTTTGAAAAACAAATTTAATTGAAAATTTTCTGTATTTTGGCTTTAGATGTATGGAAAACACCCGAAGGAACGTTAAAAGTGGATGCTTCCGCTGTAATTCGGAGTCGAGACCCCAGATTAGTGCGTCAGAGAGTTCCGAAAGAAGGAGCGTTGAAAATAGACATGATGAGCGTGTTAAGAGATCGACAACGATCGTTATCTCGATCGCCGTCTCCGAGTCAAACGTCAACTACTCACAAATCAGTGCAGTCAGTTTCGAGTAGAACATCAAGTAGAACATCACTTCGAAAAACGAAGTCTTCAAAAGGGTCAAAGTCGCATAAAAGCGACGAATCAACGAAAAAATCAAAATCGCCGGATCCTTATCCACCCGCGATCTTAGAACAAAAATTGCCGTCACCTCATCTTAACCGATCATCGCGGACAGCCAATATTCGTGGGACTCCAATTAGGGTTACGTTATCGCGTAGTCCCCCTCCATCGAAAACTCCATCATTTGCTGTAATTGCCTCGTCTACTGGAACTCTGTCACCAGGAAGAAGTGCTTTACCTGGCAGAAATGAAATGCTTAAATCGCCCGCAAGAATTGCTTTACCTGCAGGAATTCTTTCTCCAGCAAGAACTGCTTCACCCGGAGGAATTGCGTCACCGGCGAGAATTGCATCGCCTATGGGAACTTCTTCACCTGCAAGAACGGCATCGCCAGCGAGAACTGCTTCACCTGCAAGAACTGGATCGCCTCCGAGAGCAGTTTTTTCCGCTAGAGTAGCGTCACCTGCGAGAGCTGAATCAAAAACTGCTTTTTCACCACCTCCATTATCCGCGAGTACAGCCTCTCCTGTAAAATTTGTTCCGGTTTTGAAAATCGACTCTCCCGCGAAATCAGTCTCGCCTGTTGCGTCGAAAGTTACATCACCGTCAAAAATTGCGTCGCCCGTTATACAGACAAAAATTGCGTCACCTCGAAAAGAATTGTCACCGTCGAGAATTAGTTCGACTGCTGTGATGTCGTCTCCTAGACGAAGTACGTCACCAGTTCCGATAATAACTGAAGGGAAAATTGGTTCTTCTCCTCCGACTCGGAACATGCAGCGATCGAGAATTCCGACACCAGTTACGTCGCCTAGAGGAAGCACTGGCACGACGTTGGCGTCGAGGCTGTCGCAGAAATCGTCAACTTCATCTTCAGGACCGTCAATCATTCACGAAAAATATATAAGAAAAGCGAAAACGTCAATTAGTAATCGAACGCTTTCGTCGTCGTCTTTGTCGTCCTCATCATCTGATGATAAGATAACTCATCGAAAATTAGAAACTCCAATGACGAGAGCATCGTCTCCGAAACTGAGGAACATCGATCCAGAATTGACACTGTCGACGCCGAAGAAACCAACTAAAGATATTGTTCATCAACAACCGATTCCTTTACATCACACAGCTGAAAAACAAGCTTACGCATCTGTTCAATTAGTACGTCAAGCTGGATCAGAGCGTTCTTACTCTAAACAACATGAGGGTGTAAATCCTAAAGTGACAGCAACGGTTGTACGGGCGAAGCCAACTCCTATATCGAAAAGAGCGTCTATTAGTGTTGTACAGACAACAGTAAAACCAGATGTCGAGTCTGAAACGACTACGTCAACTGGAAATTCATCTTTAGATCCTGTTCCAAAGGTTTTAGTGTCGACTGCTGTCGATTGCATGAGTATCCAGAGTGTAGATGCATCAAGTTCAGTGAATAAGAAAATTTCTTCCGTTCAAAAATTGTTGATTGATCCGGTGGCGATCACAGAACAGCAACAAGTGTTGCAACGACAATTTCAAGAGCAGAAAGAAAGACAACTAAAGATTGAACAAGAATTAGTGAAATTGCAACAACCTGGAACTGTGGCAACGATTGTAAACGCCACTACAAAAGTAATTAAAAGGAAATTAAGTGGTTTGAGTCAGTCTCTGACTGGGAGAGAAGTTAATCCATTGCAGACGTTAAGAGATATATTGATATGGCCATCGATTTCTGTTGCGCATACAGCTGTACCGAAATCCAGTGTTAAAATTATAGATAAACCGACACAAAATGAACCAATACCGAGTCAATCAACACGACAAGCTTCACTGGCATCACCGAGTATGATTAATATATTGAAAGAAATTCTTTCTGCAAAACAATCGTCTTCTACGCGCAAGAATGAGCCGACTTCAGCAAATGATGAATCGACAAGCAACAAAGAGAAATATAAATTGAAATCAAGAGAATTATTACCAAAGAATGCTAGTTCAAGTAAATCAAAAAAATTAAAGGCTGATCGTCGCCCACGTCCAAAATCGAAAGAAGAAAGCTTGTCTGATGATTTGTCACAAGATGATGTTTCAATTGCCACGACACCTGGAAGACGTCGGTCAAGTGGCAAAGAAGATACGAGAGTTAGAAGACGGTCGTTATCACCTGCAAGAAGCACTGATCGCAAATTAACACATTCTAAATCGTCCTCGAAGGGTGCAAAGTATAATCAACAAAAATATTCGAAAGATGCTACTGTCGTAGCAGTTACACGACAGCCATCGATTAAATCTTTTGGGGAAGACGCAGATGATGAAGAATCACTTTATAAAAAAAGCATATCGAAAATTGGCAACAACACCGATGAAAAACAACCAAAACAGTCGAATATTGTTCGTGGATTGGTGGATGTTGATGTGGACCCATATGTGAGTGAACATACGTTCGGACCATCAACGGATCGATCTGTCGATAAAATAAGTGATAATGAGCTGTTATCTACCAAATACCGACGATTGGAAAACGAACTTGCACGACTTAAAAAAGAAAAAATGCAAAAGGAAAGATATAAAGACGATGACGACCAAGGGAGCCAAAATCAGGAAGAAAATGTCAAACATCACGTGGCAAAAGAAGAAATGTTGAAGACACGTCGGCCAGCACGTGGTTCATATGAATTTGCGGCAGAATCCAGAGTACTTCCATCTACCAGAAGACCAAAGACCTTTACAGAAAAGTTAGTGGAAGTTGTATCGAGTTTGGAGAGATACAGGACCACTGATTCCACAACTACTAACGACAGCCAGGATAGACCTAAATCACCAATATCGACAGGAAAACGTGCGATTGAGAATGGGTATGGGTTTACAGATTCTCCAAGAAAGCCCGATCAATTGCCACACAGGCGTCAAACATCTAAAAATTTTAACGAAGATTTTTCACAATCAGACAAAGAAATGGATAAGGGTGATGAAATTGATAATGAAAATTATATCGCACGACAGGATTTTGCCCAAGCACTTCAGAATCAGAGACAAGAACGGTTTGACATGGTACCCTCTAGTCAAAGACGTGTAAGAGATAGTGAAGTTACAAACAGACAACAGACACTTCGATTATTACAAAGAAAATCGGTGGAAAAGGAGATATTAACGACTGGTCATTTGGTAAATGCGGATTTTTCGGATTTGTCCTTAGAAAGTTTTGACAATAACCTAATTGATGAAGTGACTTACACTCGAAGAGTGATGCAAAATGAACTTTCAAGTCGACAACCTTTGGATAGTCAACCCACATCCGGACGTACAAGACAAAACATGTCGGATGATGTTTATCAGAAGCCTAAAGAAATGACGTCTAGAAAAACTAAAAGTACATTTCAAGAGGAGAATTATAAACCGCGGGAAGGTTACGTTGAGGGTGAAATATCTTCTGGAAAATCACGGAATAAAGTAGGAGAAATTGGTTCTGCAAGAAAAAAATCACCTAACGATGAAATATCTCGAAGATACGGTGGTAAAAGTTCGTTCAGTGGCAGACGTAGTCCTTATGAATCGTCAGCTAAGAAAGAAATTCAAGAAGTGAGGCCTAGAAGAAGATCGAAAGAGCAGGACCATTGGGAAAATATGTATTCTGACGGAGGGACAATGTCAAGAGAGAAAAGTGCAGGTATATCACTATCTAAAGACAGTGGCAGCAGAGATCCCCCAACCCTACCATCTCCTCAAGGACGATATAAAGGAGGTCCAATAGCTCAAGAGTTGCTAAACCGTCACTGTAATTTACCTGATACAGACTCATCTTCCGGCGAGCAACACAAAATTCGATCAAAAAAAGAAAGTCCTCTTGCTGCTAAGCCCAAAAAACCAGACAGTCCTCCAATAACAAAAAGAATTTCTACCAAATTCAGCAGAGATTTTTTACCAGAACAGTCCAAACCTCGAACCTCTCAACAAATTTCAAGTTCTCAAAAAATGCGAAATGAACATGCTGGAATAGGTGACAGCGAACGAGCTTTACCTAAATCTAAACGGAAAACTTCTCCGCATCCTCGTGACATGCCATCATCATCTGGTGGTGGCCCGAATAGACCACGCGAACCACCTTCTAGCAACGATAGAGATCCTCCACAACCTACCAGTCGTTTTGCAATGGCAGTGTTAAGCTCAGGTCCATCATCAGTCCAAATTGAATTACGCCCACAATCCAATGTCGTTAAAAGTCTCTGTAATTTGTCTTCGTCTTTTAAAAGATTTGTTACTAATAACAGAAGACGAACGAGTAACGTTGAGACTAGACTCAATTCTGAGCCACCAGAAGAGGAAGAGGAAGAGGAAGAAGATCAAGAATTTGGAGTCGCTGTTGTTTCTAAAGATACCACAAAACGGTCATTACAGAACGTTGTTGTTGAATCTCTTGACAAACTGTCAACATCAATTCGACATCTGGTTGGAGGCAAACCTTCAAAAATAGCGACAGTGAAAGAAAAACCAGAACGAAGACCAAGAGAGAGACCAAACCATGAATCAAACGAACTTCATGAAGTTCCATCTTACTTATCAGAAGACGAATACGAGGATGAAATTCATGAAAAGCAACAAGTTAAACGACGTCAAATGACGTCAAATGAAATGTCAATAGCTTTATTAATGGAAGATCCGCTACCATCTGCGAGTCAATGGAATCCATTAGAAAATGCAGAACGGTCTTTGGAATCTTTGTCAACTTCTTTTAGTCATTTTGTTACCAGTCGTCGACTTGAGAGAAGAGCAATTGAATTTCCAGTGCAAAACGTAATTGAAAACGAAGGGTTGAAGACACATAACGTACGCGGAGCTCAATTTCCAACAACTTATTTAGAAGAAGATGAAGATGATGAAGAAGAGAGAATGCAGATGGCAAGGAGCCATTTTGCGATTGCAATGATGGTCGACGATCAAGACCAACCTTTACCGAATCAGAATACGCAGATGGCAGTGGAAAAGTCTTTGGAACAATTATCATCTTCGTTCAGACGTTTTGTTGTCGACAGACCACTGACAGTACAAGCTGGACCAAATGCGCCGTATGGTGAAATACGAACAATTAAGCAATCTAACGCGATGCCATATGCAATAGTGCATAGGTATGAGCAAGAACTTTTGAAAACTCCCATTACGTCATTGGAAACAGTGAAAACATTGCAGACAAAAGACACTGTAAAGCCAAAATATTTACCAGTAGATACGACTGACTCAGTTAAAACCATTCCAGAAGAAGCCTTACCAGTTAAACCTATTGAACCAACAGATTCTGTGAGAATGGCAATACCTCTTCTACCATCTGCATCCAGTGATATCTATTATCCACTTACCCGAAAAACCACACCACCAACACCATCTTTACTAAGCGCAGTACCACTGAAAAAAGAATCTAAACTTAACACAACTACGGATACTATAATTACACAAAAAGCTGAAGCCATTATTTCAGCAATGACAGCGAGTGGTCTTTGCACATCTCCAAGAACGCAATCAGCCTTTGCATCCAGCAGTCAGCAAACAACGCCAAAAACATCGACCATAACGGAAAATACTAGTCAGCAAGTGGAACAAGCAGATGAAAATTTTACAGTTACAGTTATTGTAATGGAACCCGGTAAACCAACTGCTCAGTGGCAAGCTCAAGATGCAATTGACAGAACTTTGGATAAATTAGTGCTATCTTTGCAACGATTTGCCAGCCGTCGTAAAACTATACAAAAAGCGCCATCATCCACTCCGCTAATTGATGCTAAATCGACGAATTTGGTGTTGTTACCGGGGGACCAAGTGAATCAAGCGGCTCCTGATGAAGCCTTTAGCGTTGCGATGATTGTCATGGATCAGGTGGCACCGAGAACCAGTCAAGAAGTTGCGTCGAGCTTGATTGGGAAAAAAATAAATGCAGAGAAAAAGTGACTTTTGGATGTCATGTTAGTCATATTGTTGAAAAAAAATGGATTTATACTTTTTGTATCGAATTATAAATGGAATAATATTTATAAATAAATAAATAATCAAAGGCATATTTAGGAATAGCGTTATTCTACACTTTGCGCAGTTACGCACGAGTACGAAACGCAACCGATGTTTCAAGAAATATTCAAGTAACACAAATCATCTATTATTTTACTGCCGTAAAATAAAAATGCACTCGCTGTTTAGTTTTGAAATAAATTCCGTGCAATAGTTAATTGTATTGTTTCCAGATCGAGAAAACTTTCAACTAGCTGTTATCAACAAAATAGCACAACAAACAATTATAGAAACAAACAGTTATTGCGCGTATTGTTCATACAATAATGCTTAAACATTTCAATTATTACTGCACCAAGTAATCGAATTTTTTCTACTATTTGTTCAGGAAACCTTTAGGCCTCACTACTGGTCAAGTGTTTATGGAGGTAGCTAATTTAGGAATCGCTGTAAAAACGGATGACGTGCGACGTTCGCTTGTTCCCTCTGAGCAGCACGTCACGAACTGTAAGGTTTATTTTTGTATATTTCAGCATCTTTCTTTTTTATTCTAGGTTTAGGCAGATAATTTTGGGATTAGGTTACTCTGAATCACTCCTGAAGCAAAAATTTAAATAAGGTAAAACTCGTCAGTATTAATTTGTGATATATATTGTTTTCTTATATCAATATTTTGATTTTATGGCATGAGTTGTGTAGGTTAGCAGACACAATCCACAATGAGTCAACAACAACGAAACCCATCGCGTTCACCGCCTGCCAATCCTTCTTCTAAAACAACACCAGTATTTTAAATTTAGATTTAAATCTTGTAAAGATGGTTCATTTCTACTCACTACCATTTTAGAATATTAAAACCAAACCCGCATCAACTCCTGCAACCGGTAAAGCACCTCTTCAAGCATCTACTGCCCCAAAAAAACCCGCAACAAAAGAAGATTCTTCCAAATTCGGTCGTCCAGCTGTATCAATATCAGATGGTACATGTTAGTTGCGTTGATATTGTAATTATAATTTATTTCTGTCAATTTGACTTTATAAGTAAGTTTGTTTTAGGTCGTCGATCTCCGTCTGGCGCATTACCTTTAAAGTCGACAGTCAGTGCAACATCCAGCGATGTAGATTTAGCCCCAAAGGAAATATCAAAACCGAAAATAGGCGCAAAGTTTCCGCAGATGAAAGCAAAAATTGGTAAATCACCGTCGCCGTCACCGTCACCTTCGGCAGTCTTATCACCATCGGTAAAATCTGGTTCTATCCCGCCGTCGACTGAATTTGGACAAAATGAGGTTAATAAATATCGTATAATCTAATATTTCTGAGATTAAATAAAAAATTGTAATTTAAATTTTAGAATCTCCGATCAGGAGTGACAGCAAGTAAAAATAATCAGCCGGTTCAAGTAGATGTTAAAATTCCAAAAATTGATTCAAAGACAAGAACTTGTGGAACGGATCAACCAAATAATCCTCCTCGAACTGGATCTGGTAATACAGAAACACAGAAAAATCAGAAAGCTCCGATATTGTCGCCAGAGCAGCAAGAATTAGCAGATTCGTTGTCACTCGGAAAAATGTCATCAGCGAGTTATCATTCACACGACCAAAGATTGTCCGATGAGCAAGAGACTAAGTCGATGATGTCTCATAATTACTGTGTGGATGACTTAGATAACAATCAAAAAAATAAATGTGAACGCTCGGGGTTGCAAACAGCCGACAGTAATGTCGTTTATCCAGTGATGCCACCCAATGTTATTCCAGAAACTCAAAAGTCAGAAACACCACCGAATTCGCCTCCACCTCTACCACCAGAGTCAACAGCACCAGCTACAGGAGCTATTCCAAAGTTACTAGCTCAGTTAAAAGAGAGTCCCAAACCACCAGTTGCGGAACAAAAAGTTGCGTTACCCGATGTACCGGAACAAGCATTGCTACCAGAGATTTTACCTCAAGAACGGGAAATTACACCAAAATCTACAGTACAAACACCAGAAATAATACCAAAAATTGCACCACAAGGACCAGAAATAGTATCAAACATTACACCAGAAGAACCAGAAATAACACCAAAAGCCACACCACAAGGACCAGATATAGTATCAAACGTTGCACCACAAGTACCAGAAATAATACCAAAAGCCGCACCACAAGGACCAGAAATAGTATCAAACGTTGCACCACAAATACCAGAAATAATATCAAAAGCCACACCACAAGGACCAGAAATAGTATCAAACGTTGCACCACAAGAACCAGAAATAATACCAAAAGCCACACCACAAGGACCAGAAATAGTATCAAACGTTGCACCACAAGAACCAGGAATAACACCAACACCCACACCACAAGATCCAGAAATAATACCAAAAGCCACACCACAAACACATGAAGTGTTGAAAAAACTAGTGCAACCTTCTTTGGCCAGACCACAACCAGTGTTAGGGTCTAAAGCACCGCCAGAAGCAGTAATAGCGGCAGTTATGCCGCAAATAGTGATGTCACAAAGACCAACTGATGCAGTGATACCGAAATTTCAAATGCCACAAGAAGGAGGTTTATCAAAACCGCAAGTTTTACAAGAAGTAATGGTACAAAAACCACAAACTCCATCAGAAATAGCAATACCAAAAGAACAAACAGCACCAGAAGTAACATTACCAACATCGAAAACTCCATCAGAAATTGCGTTACCAAAAGCACAAACACCACCAGAAGTAACGGTGCCAAAATTGCAAACTCCACCAGAAGTAACGGTGCCAAAATTGCAAACTCCACCAGAAGTAACGGTGCCAAAATTGCAAACTCCACCAGAAATAACGGTGCCAAAATTGCAAACTCCACCAGAAATAACGGTGCCAAAATTGCAAACTCCACCAGAAGTAACGGTGCCAAAATTGCAAACTCCACCAGAAGTAACGGTGCCA
>JAQIWS010000416.1:0-22914 GCA_034696085.1 Stigmatogaster subterranea | reverse complement strand
CAAATTTTTAAACCGTTGCATTTCGGATAATTTTAACTTTACAAATAATTTTAATCTTTTAAATTTAGAAACTGCTTTAAAATACAATTTTTTAACCTTTAAATAATCCTGAATTTTAAATTACGTACTTTTAAATTACACTAAAATTAATAATTTTACTAATTTCAATCCTCTACTAATTATTGATCATCCAATCGATATCAACCAAACATATAAAGCCGTAATAAACCTAAAGTTTCCCTTCCATAAACAAAAACTATTTGTGGTCACACACAAAATTCAACAACACAATTTTACAATTTTCTCTCGTTCTGCTTGTTACTTTGTTGGCGAATGTTGCACGCAATATTTTATAATATGATAATGTATATTCAACTCCGTTGAATTTGTTTGCAGGTTTGTCGGTGTTTGATGATGCTTATTTTACATTTTATACTCCACCAAGAGTTTTACAACGTCGTTAAAAAAATCTTTTTTTCCCCTTACTGGACTTTAGCACGCGATACTAAAACCAAACACAAGCTGTGTAAAGTGGAAAAAAAATATTTTCTCGAATTACTTAAAATATTAAGACCACCTCCAAATGCACACGTCACACAAACGACAGAAAAATTAAATTATTTACTAAAACAAACCCCCATTATTCACACATTTTCTTCTCTTTCTCAGCAAAGTGTTGAAAGTGGTTGTGTAAAATTTTTTTCCCTCAAACTTTTCTTCCAAGAAAAAGAAAATTGGAAGTGACCGTTACTTGTTAGTCACTTGTTGTTCTTCAATAGACGTGTTTTGAATGCGTAACAAACATGTTGGGAATAAAAACAACACGTGGCTGCGCCATAAAAACGCTTTTCTCAAAGTTCGCCACCCTACTCAAATTTTTCCGGACGGAAATAATTTATAACCCCCCAAAAAAAAAAACCATTAATAATTTGTCCAAACATAAACGACGGTAAATTATACTATTTTTTTAGTCATCGTATTCTGTACCGACAATAAAAATTATTTCCGTTATTGGTAATTTTAATTTAAAACGTTGAGTCGTTGATTGATCGTAAGCCATATTGTTTTAGTTTACTCCGTAACGACGCTTTTAATTTTTCACCCGCTCGCTGATTACTCGTGGCAGAAGGATATTCTTTAGTTTTTCTTTTTCTTTTATATTAATCTTGTCTTAATTGAAGGTGGGTGACACGGCATTAATCGTGTTCTGTTGTTAATATTCCCTCTTCCCATTTGGCCCCTACTGATTAGTGTAGATGCTGTGAGAATAATGACGGTCATTAACGATTCAACTCCTTTTTGAACAGCACAAATTTTGTGCGATATTTCTATTGATTAAAGCCTTTGCTCGCGGTCTTTTGCGTTTCATGTAAGCTCAAATCTTTTCGGTGAAATATTTCACCCGGATAAATCTCGCGCGTTGTGATCAATCTATTAATGGCGGCTCTCCCATAATGCATTGGTATTCAGGTGTTGATAAGCTCAATTCATTTTAATCTGGACTTTTTTTTCTCTCTCGCTTTGAGAGATATATTCTTTGTAGACATACACGTCGTCTCTACAGTTCTGCCTTAGCTTTCTTGTCTAACTTAGTTGAGATGCAAGACCTTCTCTTTGGAGAAGGCTTGGGGTTTGCCAAATGTTGCCATTGCTTGCCGTTAGGAGTCGTTTTCATGTTCCTCCTTTGCAGTACGATGGGTAGGAAGGCTATTTCAATAAATCAACGGTGTATAAATGGTTGGAGCTCAGTGGAGAACGAAACGAATAAAAAAAAGTAAAAAATAAAATTCTTTTTTCCTATTTTTATTTTTCGGTATAACGCTTTCCAATTTGTTGGTGGACGTTCCGGAATTGATAATTTAATCCAGGATTAAATATTAAAAGTTGAGGTTTATTGCGTACTTGAAAAGAGATTATAATCTTTAAAAACAAAAGTTTGGGAAATTTTATAAAGCGCAAACTCAATAAAAAAAATTTTTTTATCGATAGTTCGCAAAAGTTAAAGTAGTACCGTAGGGTAAATTTTAAATTTTTCACACTGAAATGTACGTGTGTTAACTTTCGTACTAATATTTGGGATATTTAAATTATAAAACGTTGGTTGAAAGTTCAACAATTTGGCAACTTTAAATTTCGGTGAAATCAAACGACACCGCTGTTTAAATCACTTATTTGCAGTAACGTATCTACGACGTCATTGCTGATTGATAAAAGTGGCACTCGAATAAACATTCAACTTTTTCTACCTTTAAAATCTCACACAAAAGAAAATTTAACACTTTGTACCTTAGTAAATTATGCAATAAAAATTTTAAATTCCCTTTGCACAACCTGCAAACTTACAACAAAAATACATTTTCTACAAAACAAACTTTACTTGGGGGGGAAAAAAATAAGAAAAGCACTTTTGCAATCGCGTAGGAAATTGCCATAAATGATTAGATACAAATTTTTGCTGATAAAGACACGCATCTATCAAGTAAAAAGAAGCAGAACAGGCACGTTTGTCGTCCCATCGTGACAAGGGCAGGAGAAAAAAAGAAGATGAGGGAGAGGAGAGAAAAAAGGATGGTCAACATCTCGATAACAAAGCTACCCACCCACGCTTTCTACCCCTGGGTATCCTCCGCCGACCCGTTTCTGTACAAATGGTGTACTACAGTCACATTGTCTCCTGTGTTGGCGCGATAAGGACGAGTTCCATCACCTCTTGGCTCGCTTCACTGTCTCAGGTGCATGCGTAATTCCCGCCAAAATCCCCATCGGCCACACAATGGCTGTGTGTCCTATTTATAGTAAATGAGTTTCATTGTACGTTGAATACAATGAGTGTCACGTGTAATGGAGTTGACCTGTGTACATCGAGAACCAAGAGATTTAGCTCTGATTTGTAATTGAAGGGAAGCTGGAATTTTAAGAGGTTGTAAAACCTATCTTAACGCATTGTACAGTCGGCGAAGCGTTGTAATTTTATTTTTTTTTGGAAGTTTTTAATTATAGTCTGTTAAATTGAGTTTTAGTGGGTAGGATTTCAAAGGATTTTTTTTTTTTTTGATGGACATTTCGTGAAAGTAATTTGTTTCTCTGATAATTGAATGGAAAAAAATGTGGTTGGAAGAAATAGGAAAAGAAATGGTGTGGGAGAAGGAAGAAAAAAGACAGAAGAAAAACGTTAATACTCTTTACAAGGTGAATTAATTGGAGTGTCAGATTGCAGTGCTAAAGTGCAGTTAAATTGCCACGGTGTGTACTAAAAATGGTAACAAAATTTGAGCTAAATGTTTCCAGGGGAAATGGTAAGTGATGGAGTTGTTGGGTGTAAAATGATATTCGTAGAAAAGAGAAGACAAGGATGTGGAAAGGGAAGGTGAGGTGAGGGGAAGAGAGGAAAACGTGATGTTGTTTACGAAAATAGAGTAGGAGTTTTGAAAATGAATATTTGTAAAGTATTGGCACTATCGGAAATTTAGTAGGCAAGATGAGGGTGTGACCTTAGGTGAAGTCAATTGATTGGATTTTCGCTTGTATATTTGATGAATCCGTTTGACCCGAGCAACATTTGAGGGAAAGCAATTTTACAAATGGTTGAATGCAATTGCAAAAGGATTATTGGCACATCCAAGTACATTAAACTGTTGATAGCTTTCGAGAGAGATGGAAAGAGAGAAGAGGAGAGAGAGAGTGAGAGCAGGATATCGGAAAGACTAGCAATGCGGTGCTCATTTGCATTTCCCTTTGCTGATTGTGCAACGGTTGCTATCCTTCCACTTTGAAGTCGCATGAAATGGAACAACTTAAGACATTGTCAAGATAACAGCCAGAAAAGGAAGTGAGCCAGCATCTGGTTGCCATGGTTGCAGAGTCTGCGTGTTGTACAGTTGATTTATTTTTTCCGTGAACCTCTCGCTATGCGTCTGTGAAAAATTGGATTGTTCTATAGAACGCAAGCGTTGAGTAAATACCGAGCTCCGAAAGGAGTAAACACGGACTACATTCGAAAGAAAGATGGACATATGGAGATGAGAGATATTTTCCCCCCTTCTTTTCAATTTTTCCCTCAACCCAATGCCCAGTCTTCCCTCAGCGCGTCGTGTAACCGTGCAGTGGATTCTTCCAAAACGGTTATGGATTTTCTCCAGAGAGAAAGCGCAGAAATGCTTTTCCCACTCTCCCACCCCTTCTCCCTTTTCGTTCTCTCCTCCTGCAGACGAATATACAACATTTTTCCAGCATCAACAACTTAAGATGGAATCATAACAAGCATGAAATTTATTAAAATTGTAGAGCTATAAATACAGGAGTGGAAATGAAGTAGTTTTTTCTTTTTTCTTCTTCCCCCTCTATTTTATTTTTCTCCTGCTGGCTAGTTGAATAAAATTTTCATCTCGGAAAACGGTTTCTTCAATTGAAAAAGGAAAAGCGATACTAAGAGAAAAAAATTTTTTTCCTCTTTTTGACGCTGCAAGAAATTGATTGACAGGTGACACGAGTGGCTGGGGAACGGGGGTCACGTACTGTTGAATTGACATTTAGGTAGGTGACCCTTAGAAGGGTTCATTAATTATATCGTACAAACGAATCTAGCGCTAGATTAATTAACCCAAGGCTGATAGCGTACACAGAAGGACATGACAGTCTCGCATGGTCGCGTTGAAGGCATTATTCCACAATGTACTATACAAAAATTGTCTATGACGATAAGTTGGGGTGATGGATGATGCTTTATTGTAATCAACGTTTGTCACGTACGAGATTTCGCAGATTTTCACTCGAGTGATGCATCCAAGATTTTATTTTTATTTTTTCACCACCGTATCTCGAAAGATGTCGAGGGGAATTTTCTCTTCGAGGTATTAGCCTATGTGGTGGCAGAGTTGTAAATGTTTTAGGCGATCACACGTCGGTTGTCATTGGAAATTTTCATTTGAAATCCAAGTTTCACAATTAACAACAATTTTATTGACCACGAATTTTTGGGGAAAATTTCTTTTTGCAGTCTTCGAGTAAATGTCCCAGAGGCTTTGGATTAATTGCGGGCAATTTCTCGTAGTGGATAAACCAGCTTAAGATTCTCAGATTGTCGCCAAGTAATGCGCCATAATTTAAACACATCTGTATATTGTTTTAATTCATTTTTCTTTTTGTATTTTTTAATGACAAAGCTGGATTAGTGTGAAAAGTTGGGCGTTTCCTAATTTACGAGCGAGTTATGTTAGTGAAAATTGTGAAATGTTTTTAAAATTAAACAAATTACGTCGCAAATTAACGTACGAGACGGTTAATCCAAATTGACGTACGTCTTTTGCAACAATCGTCGACTGGTTTTAAAAACGTACCTGCTATTTTAATTATCTAAAACATTTGAACTCTGATCCCCTGGTGGCAGAATGGATTCATTTTGATGTGTTTTCTTTTTATACTTGTGGTTTTCAATTGCTTTTGACGTTTTGGCAAATGCGCGGATCTCCCAAATGCTAATGAAACAAGTTTTGGGAACGAGTAAGGACCTTGATTTAATTGCTAGCGATTGGTTAATTAGTATAATCGTGCAGGCTGACTCTATTAAGCTTTCAAGTGCTGCTTCTAGCCGTCGAACAAATCATTATGCCACTACCATTCACTCAGCTAACTTATTTCCACTCTCCGAGCGAAAACTTTTCTCGAACGTCAAAAGTCAAAACGACGTGGCAACAAAAACTTTTCATCCAATACATCATAAAACATTACTTTGTCTTTTTTCAGCTTTTTTCTTCCTTTTTCTTCCCGTTTTTGTTTTCACGCACGTTGAGAAACTTTGTTGGTGGGTTTCTTTTTTATGCAGAATTCTCTAGTGAACACTCTCCCTGTAAATGTTGTTTGTTTCTAGTTACCCGGCGTTGCGTTAGATGGCAACGAGTAAATTTTTCAGCAGTGTATAGAGTAAGGTGATGATGATGCAACTTTGGCGCGATGTGGTATTCCGCGGGGATTCTGTCTCTTCCTCTTTCCCAGCTTCCTGTTCTTTGGAAACTAACACCTTACTCTGGTTTTAGGAAAAACCCCTTAGCGTTTTCTCCGCCGGGATTTGAGGGAATGTATAGTTTTCGCTTTTCTCGTTTGGGTAAGAAAAAAGAATGGCAGTTTCCAACCGATTACCTAACAAGTTTCAATTGATCTTAATTTAAACAGTCAACTTGGTGATCACGATTTTTTTCTTACGCGGTGTTAAATTTCATCAACTACGCGAGTATTTTACACGAGTAAGAAATTTTGAATATTTTCTTAAATTAACCACGAATAACATTTTTAAACTTCGTAATTAAAAAATTATTTTCACTAAATATTTCCAAATCTCGTTTAAACGAGAGTTTTTATCATTTTCTCAATCACGTTATCAAAATCTATTTTCCCCTTGATTAAAATCAACCTACAACTCACCTAAAAATAAACTTGGAAACTATCTACTCCATTTTTCTAAAGTAAATATTTTGATAAGATATTGGAAAGTTAGACTGAGACTTATGAAATGAAAACAATTTTTTCTCTTTTTTTAAACTGGAGATGACTTCGCTTATGTTGCGGCGTCTGAAATTTATCTTTACGGCGTCGTAAAGCACGTTGCAACGTGCCCACTCTCCTCTCGTAGCTTTATGATGGTCATTGGCAACGGTGTTTGTTCCTGGTGCCGTCGGGTGGCCTGTTATTCCACCCCTGAAAAGATGCAATGGGAGTTGAGTATCGGCTGGGTTAAAGGTCAATATATCCTAACGTAAGGGCTGTAGGGTTACAGGGCATGATAAGTGTTGATTTTATAGTGTGCACTGTAAAATGTAAATTTATAATTAGTTTAACTTTTGATCTTCTTCTCTCCCTCTCGACAAAACTAATCTAAATATTTTTACACTTATTTTATCTCCCATTTTTTTGCACCCATGAATATTGTATACGGCATCACCACACCCAGGTCGAATAATATTTGGAGCATATGCAAATTAGAAAACGCCTTTTGAAGACGCGAACGTGCGGATAATAGGTTGAGATTTGAAACAACAAAATTAACAGGTGTACCGATACCATTTAACTACTTGCGCATCTCGTCGAGTGATAACGCGCGCGCGTGACATTTGAGAATTGGTTCATTGTATGTATCCCACAATGTCCTACAGCTATTTATCGTGTTAAATTTTCGTTTGGTAATAAATTTATACGGCCTAGTTGATGGGTCAACAGCCCGAAGCAGTTTGAAGATTGTATATGGGTTGCATTTTAAGAGCAAACCCCGCTATGCTTATTAGCGAAAAGTTGTGCACATCGCAGTTGTGTCACTTCATTTCTCACGACCTTGTTCACCCCTTTGCCGCATCATTAGAGGCTGGGGAAACATTGTATATACCGTGTCTGTGTCATTAAAACAACTGTTTGCAATATTGCAAACCTTTTGCGCGCCAAAAGTGAGATGAAGAAAATTTTTACCAGTCAAAGCCTAAGGTGTGGCGGGGCACGGTAGTGTCTTACTGGGGATTTGGATTTGAGTTCATTCAATATTTTTCTGTTCTTTTTTTGTGTTGGGGGATGTTTTTGCTACTTTGCTTTCACGAGAAAGCTCAGAGCGAGAAATTTCAATGCAAATGAAGTTTTTCAACGGGGAATAACCCGAGTAGTACGTTCTACACGTGTAAATTTTTACATAAGCAGTTGATTATAGACTGGGAATGGAAAATAATCCTTTCATTTTTTATTGTTTTTTATTATTTATACTTTGTTCTTACATCTTGTTCTTCTCAGATATTGGTTTCTTCGTTCGGTAAAAGCAAAGAAAATTTATGAATGCTTTCAAACAGATTGGCAAACAGGAAACTTTCCACGGGTTTTGGAGTGGATTTTTTCGACTTTTCTCTCTTTTCTTTAAAATAACAAAAAAAAAAAACATTTCATTTTACTCACACACACACACACAAAAACACGAAAAGTAACAAGTCATTGGAAGCGTATTTGGCAATGTACTAAATTTCAATATGATTACTCTTTCCTCTTTTATATTTCCTGACGTTGAATCTGCAAAAATTGATAAAGGAAATGCATATTTTTGGTAAATACAAATTCCGAAAAAAGATTTCTCTTTTCCGGATGTCGAATCTCCACAAAAAAAGAAAATAATAACTGATAGTAGATATAGTATATTTGATAGAAAACATTCAAATGCACGCAAGAATTTCCGTTTGTCATATGCAGCAATAATAATCCACTTCAGCTTAAGAAATAATTGATGAAGTCCAAGCTATCTAGGGGGCGGTAAGGTCATTAAGGCAATTACTTTATGGATTGCTAATGAAAGTACACGTAAAAAAAGAGGGAGAAACGAAAAACATGGCTCGCAATACGTCGTGAGTTAAGTTACGACGTTGGAAAAGTCCAATATGGTCGAGTTTTGTGTTAAATTGTAAGATATTGCTTAAGTAGGGGTTGTAAATTTTGCGGGATATCTTAAACGTCTTTGTGTTTGCTATATTAGTAAATTGGTGCGAGTTTAATCTGCTATATTACAGTCGTAAGTTGCATTACAAAGATGCAAACGGGGGTTGTACACTCCCCAGCCCCCGAGATAAATCCTATCATTAAGATTCTGATTTGAAGTAGCAAAAGCAGATGAGACGGTCTTGTTCTTGTCAAGACGGCTTATCAAATTGCGCAATGAGCAACATCCAATAGATGTTATTTTATTATGTTATATTATATATAAGACCCGTATATGTATACTTTTGAGCATTTCTCCTTTATTCATTCGCCCGCTTTTCGCTTTAAGTTGCGAAGAAAACATTTAATTAGCGAGTGTAGCTTTCATTTCTCGAGATTTTCCATAAGTTAAGGCGACAGTAATGCTCACCTGTTTGTGGTTTTTCTTACAAACACGAATTTTGCGATTGCATTCTAAGCAGAAGTGACGAGAACAATTCTTCTTCTTCTGATTCTGAACTTAAATAAAAAATAAACGACTAAAAAAAAAATAAAAAAAAATACATACCACCTATAAAAAAATCGTGTGTAGCGTTTCAGAAATCTCGTGACAGCATCTTGTATATATATAATTTTTTTTTTATCGTTTGTTTATTTTTTCTTAGTTTGTTTTTGCAGTCAGAATGACGCAAACTATTGATTAGTTTTATACATACAGTATATACACGAAAGGGGACGCGGCTACCCTGTAGTGCTTTTAGCTTGATTACCTAAAAACTACAACCAAGTGTCTTAGAAATGCCACTTGGGACAACCCATTACCTTCCGTAAACCTCGAAAAAAAAATAACAAACCCGAAAAAAGAAATTATAGACGACAGACGACGTATGGATTTATTCCATTTTTTTTTTTCCTCCGTTGCAACACTTTTTTATTTTTGCTCCACTTTGAAATTATTTTTTTTCTTTTCTTTGGGTTGTTGTGGATTAATTATACGGCAAAATCGACGTGCTTTCCGTCATCAGCGTTTTCTTAAGTGAGTGAGGAATAAGTTGAAACAACGTGGCGATGCTGAAACAGAAGGCATCAATTTGTCCTTGGCCTAATATATAGCCTTTGAGCCAAGGGGCACTCAGAGACATCTGGTGGCGTGCCAAAGAATTTCAATCATCCTTTTTTTCTTCCGTCTTTTTGTTTCTTTTTTCGTCAGTAGCCTGTGGAATCTGCTGAGATTCAGTGGGCAAGTGATAGCCCGCAATGCCGCTGTGAAAATTGGAAAGTTTTTTTCCAGAGTGTATTTGTTTGTTTTTTTTTCTGTTGACTTTTTGTTTATTTGTTTTTCAGAGATAGTTTTACGTTTTTGTTGATGTGGATTTTAAAGTTGATATTTTAATTACGTAGATTTTTATTTTATTTTATTTTATTTTATTTTCGCGTGATAAAACGCGATATTCGTTGATGCAATTAGCTAGACCACGTTTGTATTTATTTGTAGCTTGAGGAGTCAATCAAATTTTGAGGTGTATTGATTAATTGGCACTAACACGACATTATATTTGTAATGATTCATGTTGCGTCATTAACATTTAATCACTAATTAAATTTGTACGATTTTTTTTCCCTCTTCTTTTTCTCCCCCTACATCTGATGTCACTGGCAGATTGATGCACGGCGTAATTGTTTTAATCTTAAAGCAAACAAATTCGTTATGACTGACTGCGTAACTTATTGAACTTTATCGACAGTGGGGTGTTTTTTTTTGCGGTGAATCAAACTAGAATTTAAATTAACAACGTGTCTAAACGGGGTGTGTAGGAATATTGATGTAAATTTTAAGGGGAATTGAGTTAGTAGCCTCAAATTTTTGAAGAGAGAGCTGGTAATAAATTTTAATGTTCTTAAAGTTTGAATTACTTAACTGTTACAAGTTATTCAAAAAGTTTTGTTAGTTTAATATGGAGTCAAGAAATTCGTGAAATTTATAATAGAAAATTTTTTTTAAGTTTTAGTGAAAAAAAAAATTTTTTTCTGGAAAAATTTTGCGTAAACTTCTTGAAGAGATCGGGGAAGTCATCAAAGATAATCATTAAGAATGTGAAATTTTGCAGACTTGGAACATCTTTACGACAGCCCATCACCCTTTTTCAGTCACGTGATCAAATTGATCTACGCTAGAAAAAGCCAATTTATCGATATTTAATATTTAACGTGACACTAATGTCTTCAACGGCAATTAAACGTGTTGTGCTAAATTTTATCCATGTGTAACAACATCAAATTTCGCTTCACTCACGACACGTTAAAATTAAAAAAAAAAAAAAAATTAGTTTTAAATTACACTTCAATAAAAACCAAAAAAATTATTCTATCTCATTTCACGCCATTTAAGTCTTAGTTCTAATTTCCTTTTCCCAATTTTTACACCAAAAAAATATACTCTTAACCAAGTTTGTTACTTCCAGTTGGTTGAACTTTCATTTGCGTCTGTAATAAATAAGAATTCCGACAGATCATCCGGGTGGAAGACAATGAATTTTCACCCCCACGTGCTGATGAACTGTTTTCCATTGGCTCCCATCTTCATCCCTGCCTAAGGGAATTTGCGTGCAGACCAACATGAGCGGCATAAATTATTCATGTAACAGATTCAATCGTTTGCATTAAGTTGCAGATACATTTCAACACCGCGGTATACCTCCTTTTTTTTCTCTTTATTCTTTGAGAGAGAGAGAAGTAAAGAGGGAATAGACAAGGAAAAGCATTTGGCATCTGGCCACCAGGATGGTTGATATTAGTTTGTTGGTAGAATCGTTTTCTCTATTTGTCTCTTGGGTTTTGCTTCTTCAAGAACTTTCTCCACAAACCGTTGAAGGAGTGTTTAATTTCTTGCCCGCCATTTGGTCGCTGCGAAAACGTGAGGGGATGTATTCTTGGGAGAAAGCCTTCACTTCCTCTAAGGAGTCGTAAAGAACGCCACCTAGCGAGACGCGATGGCATTACACAATATACATCTTCAATTGCAAACACTATATTCTTATTCAACGTTTCGTTTTATACAGTATATCTTTTACCCATGCGCAGTAAAATAAAATATTTTCTCTCTCTCTCGTTTAAATCCCAAAAAATGGAAATAACTACCGTACAACTTTTTGTTTTAAAAAGAGGGAAAAAAAAATTGTTTTTTGATTTTGAGAAAAAGATTTCAATATGTAGTTTTCAAACTTTTATAGAGCAATTTTTGTTGTTTTGTGGAATGCTGATAAAATGTATTTGTCGTACCCACGTGCGATTTGGACAATGGGCATCACAAGGTGGCAATGCAACGTTGTTTGCAACCACAATCTTTTCTTTTATGAGTCCATTTGAGGGGGGTGTTCTAGTTTTACCTGTCCAAAGCACACAATCTTCTTCGCACGTGGGGTGTGTACTGAAAACGTACTTTCTCTCTTTTTTTTGTCCTTTTTTATTTTCACTCCCCCTTCTTTTTTACCTTCCAACAACACGCAAGAAATAAGCATTTCATTTCAAACGAGGGAAGAGTTGATAGGTAGCCAAGTTTCAGGGTGTGTATGTGATTTGGAACAGCACTTTTTTACGGAAGCCCAACTCGCAGGGTGTGATTTGCGCACAATTTTTTATCTCCACCTATCACATTTTCTGCTTTAACTCTTTGAACAGAAGGGTTAGTAGTGCCTAGTTGGGGTCTCCCTTTTCTCTCTCCCCCTGGAGTGATTTTGGTGCTAAATTGGCTACTGATCGAACCAATCACGTTCTCTTAGCCTCCCATTGGTACCGAACTAATGGCGTGTGGCTTCTGGCTGTTTAATTGAATTTCTATTTTCGCTTTCAGATGAGTTCTCTCTCACCAATTTGTTGCCTCAATTACTTCTATATGTACATCTAACAAGCTTTTTAGCATTGTTACAAACTTTGTCGTTTAATCTAAGAATTTATTTCTTTTTTCGGTTGAGATAATGTCGTCGAAATCACCGTTGACAATTGTACGTTGTTTAATTTGGTTGCTCAACTTAGTCGCAATTAATTTTTTGTTTTCTTCGTTTTAACTCTTTAAAAAAACTTAAAACGCGATAAGATTAGCAATGCAAAATGCAAGTGTTTACGTAATTTGCATTTTTCGGGTGTGGAGTTTGCAGTTTTAGTTTTCGTTATTATCCTCAGTGTCTCTTCAATTTGCATTCATTAAGTTGTTTGTTCGTCACCCCGTGAATTTTTCCTCTCTTATAACCTCCTACATCCACTTTAAAACTACACCCTAGAAATTTTTACTACTTATTCGTAACATTAATTATTTATCACCATTCACTTACAGTTACAACTCTTCTCGACTTTTCCTAATTTTTATCATTAAATAAGAATTTGTAAACTTTTTCCCTTTTTCATTTTACCCTCACTATTTTTAATCGAGTAATTTGGCAATGTTTTTTTCTCTCCCGTGTCTTCTGCATTTCCCTTATGAACAATAGTTTTGCAATTGTAATGAAGCCCCGACTTGGCACCGAAGTGTAATTGTTGTTAAAGTAGAAAACTGCATTGAAATGAAATGTTTTTTAATGGTTTCCTCGTGCAACCACTTTTTTTTCTTGAATCTTCTGTTTCATTTGTTTTTACCTTTTGTTTTTCTTTTATTTCCAGTTTTTCGAATTAATCGAAACGCACGGACAAGTAATCAAAGTGCTGATGGAATTTCGCTCGATCACCGTGTTTGCACCTACAAATGATGCTCTGCGCAGGTCCAGACAAGACCTGGCGACTATTAATGAACAATTCTTGCTCTACCATCTATGTAAGTCAATCTCCAACATAATTTACACGCTTAATTTTTAAGTACTAATTTTAAATTTCACTTCTGTTTTTGACAGCAAATACTCCAGTGACGTCAGATTCATTTCACAAGCACAAATACTTATCCAGTGAAGTTGATGGCAACTTGCCCGTTTGGTTATGGATTCGAGCTTATTACAACGAAAGAGTACAAAGTTTTTCTTATTATTTTCGTTTAATTTTCCAAACTTTCAAGAAAATTGTTTTTCATGTTTTTCTATGTAAATTTTATGTTATTATTTTTTGTCGTCAAACGTAATTGCTATTTCGTCTTTTGTCTTATATAATTTTATTGCAAACTTGTTTCGGTTTTTTCTTTGAACATTGTTTTCTACTATAATTACGTTCGCTTTCCATCTGGAAAGTAATATTTATCGTTTCTTTTTTTTCAATTACCGCTGCTTCTTCATTATCTTCAATCATACTGCTATTGTTTGTTCTGTCAGGAGTTATACGTGAACAATGCAAAGATAATTCGTCGTGACGTTCGATTGCGCAACAAGTTAGACAGAGAACAAATTCTGCACGTTATTGATGAAGTGCTGGAACCAATTGTGGCTAAAGACAGCGATGCTTCTTATAACAACCCGGACGCTTTTAAGTTTATGGCGAATCCGTTGGCTTTCCACATGCACCAATTCCAGTTATCGTAAGTTCTCGGGTTATTGATAACATTCTCTTTTTTATTTAATAGCACGCGATATCACTCTTCCTTTTAATCATTAATTACTCGGAAGAGAATGGCGACAAATTAAAAATGACGCCGAGTTTTAATCGGCTTAGGAAATGAATTATGAAGAGAGAACAGAGAGTAACAGAAATGACAGATTCGTCAACTTTCTTCGTCTTCTCTCGAGCAATCTGTCGTCTAAGAAGACATTTTTTTTTTATCCATTAAATGTTGGAAAAAAAACTGTCAATAAGACTTAAAGCTTAAACTTTAAAAACTCTTACGCGTGACAGTAAAATTGGTATTTTCCGACATTTTGTCGTTGGTTGGTTTATACAAGAAATTTTAGATTTTAAAAAATTTTGAAATTTGTTTTGATTGTTTTAATTTTGTTATTTTTCATATTTTAAGGGACTTTGAATACTTTGTCCATCGATCACCGCGTAAACACGTATTCACTGCCAGCGAAGGATCGACTTACTTCATGCCAGTGAACAGCGGATTTACCAAAGTGAACAAGAGCTACATTGACAACAAGGTAATCTTTTATAATCTTTTATAATCCCTCAAAATTTTTCTCCCGTAATTTGCCGTAATTTCTTCTAAACAGACATTCCATGACAGTGATTACTTATTTCCTCTTCTAGGTTATTGACGTGCACGTCATCTACGACAAAGTCCTCTTTAGTCGGGCTTTTGGACGTGAGGAATTTGACAGTTATGCCGACATTGACTCAGTTAAAGTTCAGTTATCTCTCATTAACGAAACATCTTACTCTCCTAATAATCTCGACGGATATGACTGTGAGTATTCCACTATTTACAAAACTTACTTACTTACAAAATTGTAATTACAGTAAGTTCTCCTATAACGCGGTGGATGGGGACCTGAAAAATAGCGCGTTATGAAAATTCGCGTAGTAGAAACAATGTGGCCTATGGGAAAGTTGGGGTTAGGGACCAAACATCCAAAATCATTAAGCCAAAAAGTAACAAGAAATCTAATACAACGCCACTACAATTTTATATAATGCTAAAATTCTTGAAGATAACTGTTGTCACGCCAGAGATGAAAAGTTGTGGCTCATGGAACCTTAGATTTTGCTGGATATCCACATTTAGAATGCTGTCACCCCATGTGAGTTAAATGAATTAAGCGAGAAGAGGGACTTGTAGCATTGTGTGTATTTGTTGCAAATTTCTTCAATCTTCTATACTGGATGCTTATCGCGTTCACTAGCTTACTCTGAGTGCGATACATAGTTATTATCGACTAAAAAAATCGCGTATGACCAAATATTCTCGCGTATGACCAAATGTTCTCGCGTATGACCAAATGTTCTCGCGTATGACCAAATGTTCTCGCGTATGACCAAATGTTCTCGCGTATGACCAAATATTCTCGCGTAATAGAGATTTTCCCCCCAAATTGTCAATCGCGTATGAGCAAATTTGCGCAATAGAAACTCGCGTTTTAGGAGAACTTACTGTATTCAACTTGCCCTAAATTTGTTTTACTAAAAGCCTAATATAAAATAATAACGAATTTTAAAATCCACAGTCGTTGTTTAAATAAATTGGCTTTGAAATATAAATCCAGCGTTGTGGGTGATGTAGCTACTGTATCAAAGGCAAAAACTTTATAATTCATTATAGGTCGGTGAATAAGTAATAATCATTTAATAAATTATTTACGCTGATTGCCCGCGACATACAAGGTTCCATTAAGAGTCTAGGAGGGTTCGCAGTTATGTAAACAATGTTTTTGGCGCGCTGCACGGTTAATTATTTAGTCGAAAGTGCAATTAGCAAATCAAAGCGCTTTCTTTCACTGCCGAACTCGGTGTTTCTTTTTAAACTGCTCGGTTCAATTCAATTGGCATTGGTCAGTCCTAGAGAACGTTGCGTCTCTCCCGCTGAGAGGTATAATTAAATTTCACCCCAACTTGATTAAAAACGTTTGCGCGGGAATTTAATGGAAGGAAGAGTTAATTTGGTGGATTTTCAGATTGGGATGAATAGAATGTTGGGGGCCTCCCATTTGAAAATTTTCGTGATTAAGTGTCAGTAGTTGGGCTAAAATTTCCAGGGAGTAATTTCATTTCACTCGAATCTTTTTGGCAGATCTGTGCAATTTTAAAACATTAAAAATAAAGGGGAAAGAAGGCCAGCAAAAAATGAAAGGCGAAGATAAGAGTTGAAACGTGATTTTAAGAAATTTTTTTCACTTTTTGAATTTTGTGAAGCAACATCAGAGCAAAAAAATAAATTGTCAGGTGTTCAGAATTTGATTTGAATTCGTATTTCTTTAAATGTATTTACTAATTTAAGCAAGCATATCTTAACATAGTTTGAAGTGTTTTTCAAAATATTTTACACATTTTTAAATTGTTTGTGTTTCTCGATGACAGTGTTTGTTCAAAGCAACACCAAAGTAGGAGACTTCAACACTTTGAAGTTAGGGGTAGTGGTGGCGAAAATCCTTCGGGCCAATATTCCCATCAAAAATGGAGTGGTCCACATAATTGATCGACCCCTCGTGGCTGTAGAGCAAAACGTGAGAGAAATTATTGAAGACGAAAAAGACAAGAGATTGAGGTGAATTTAACACAAGTTGAAGACAAAGCCACCACGCTGCGTGTTGTTCTCTTCTAGTTTAATTATAAAGCGCTAAAACGTTCTATCGATTTATTTTGCAGTGAATTGTACTCTTTATTAAACGCATCAGCACCAGGTTTACTCCACGTCTTGGAAACGGAAAATCCAGTTACATTTTTCGCTCCATCAAACGAAGCATTCCACAACCTGCCTACAAATCAAAGACTTATTTTACAGTCGGATCCCCATGCCGTTCGAAAGGTAACAAATTTTATATCTAGCCGTTTTCAGAATATATATTGAAATGTTGTGTTATGGTGGATAATAGTTGCTGGAACTTCATATAATTCCAAAATCACTAACCACTCAAAATATGGCTCATCAAGTAAGCATGAACGTCATCGTACATGATAATTTACGAAAAATCGCTATTCGCGTTCTCGATGTGCCAGAACCGCCTTTTAAAAGTAAGTAAACCAAATATTGCACACTTTGCGCAAAAACGAAAATGCAAGCTAAATTAGTAGTTTTTGAAATTGCTCAAAGTCCAATATCTAAAGATGTTTTAACAAAATTCTGTTATAATTATTTTTTAAATAATTTTTATCTTAGATTACACGATAGAAGCTGGAGGAATAAACGCAACGATTATAACTCCAAATATAATCGGACGAAATGGTGTTGTTCATATTATAAATCGCGTATTGGGAGTTCCGGTCCAGATGATGTTTGACCTTCTTACCCAGGACTCCGAATTGTCGTAAGAAAAAATTTACTCGAATTGGCAAAAAAATAATAATTTCGTACTGCTATAACGGAATTATTAAATTGTGTAATAAGAAAAAGCAATTAATTCAATATTTTTATTTATTTATTTATCAGCGAGACTTTTGCTATTGGACAACAAAATAGGTGGAATGACCAGTTTCGTGCATCGGACACTGTTTTCACTTACTTTGTGCCTGACAATGAAGCTTGGCAGAAAGTTAGACACGAATTACCATCAGCCTATCGACATATAACCTCCGGGGACAGCGTTTACCACGTGAACAAGGTTTGAGTCTAATTGAAAAGCAAGCCATTACTTGCTCTGTGTATATTTTTTTTCCTTTAAATAATTTTGCTAATCTACCTATTTATATAGATACTACGTCATCACTTGATAGTGGATTCCCAATACAACGTCGAAGACTTGGTAGCTATGCAAGTCGTAAACATGTACGAAAGCACCGTGTTCGTTCGGCGCATTATTAAACAAGGAACCACGGGTAAAAATTAGATAAACTACTGTAGATAATGAGTAACGTTCTAATACTTTATTTATTTTATAGAATATTGGGTGGAGTGGGATTCCGTCATTGCCCGCATTAAGAGAGCTGACGTTCACACGAAGAACGGAATCGTCCATGTAATTGATTCCGTTCTTATGAAACCCAGTGATTTAACCATGGGCAGTTTAAGCTCATCCAAACCTCCTCCGAAAACATCACTTGATGTTAAGTGCTTGATTATGTCATTGCTAATGACAATAATCATGTTTGCATAGCTTAGGTAAAATTTGAGAGATGAACAAGCAACAAAACAAAATTGTCGAAGTCGATTGAACAAGGTTTCAGCGTTTATATTTAAACGCTTATTGACATTCGAAAAATAAAAAGGTACGGTTTAAACAAAAAATACAAAAAACAAAAAACAAACCAAAAAAAACGAAAACTAAAAACTAAAAATTACCCCCCAAAAAAATTTCTGCTTTGTGTGTGTGTGATCCATCAAACCTGAGTTTTTTGGAAACAAATTTTTTTGATAGGAAAATAAAATTATTAAAGGGCGTCTGATGTAAAAAGATTAATTAACGATGCTATATTGAATTGCCTATCCCTGCCTATTTCCTACAAGTAGATGGTTGTTGGTTTGTTTTTGTGTTCACTTTTTAAAACAAAAATCGTTTTACTTATACCCGGTAAGATGTCAAGAGTTTAATTTTTCTGCAATACTTGGTACAAAAGAAGACAAAAGTTGTTATAAGAAAAATTTTACAATTAATTATTTAATTAATAATATCTAAAACCAGTAGCAGCACCAGGAATTTTTTATATTACGAGGGGGGAAAGGTATTGAAGATTGGCCGAGGGTGGTCAGGAGGACAAGGACCATTCAATCATGTTGCAAGGCTTTGATTATGTTGAAAAATACCTCAGCCTACTGTAAAAAAATATTTTTTTACGGATTGCACAAACTGGTAAATAACTCGAAATGTAATTTTAGTGAGATTTAAATTCTCTGTTTTGTTTGGGTAAAAGTGGCTATGGTCCAACGTTCCTCCTGGTCTCCTTTTTGAGTTTGGCCAGTAAATTGGAAACGGTCAGTTGAGTTTTGTACAAATAGAATTGTGCTGCGGAGGGGTTTAGTTGATTTGTACTTGTAAAGTTGCAAGAAAAGAAAATTGTTGGTGCTCAAAAACCATAAAAAGTTGGGGGAAAAAGTTTTATTGAAAGTTACTTTGCAATTTTCTAGCAAATTTAAACGAATGTGCAGCTAGCTTAGCTTTTTAAAGAAAAAACAAGATTTGTTCATGTGACGTAGATGTATTTGTTATGTACGTAGAACGCAATCTCTCTCTTTTAATTTTAAATTAATTTTCTTATTTTAATTTTTGTCTTTTTGTTTAAACCAAAAAAATTTATGTGTCGGGTTTTAATTTTTATTGTTTTTTTTTAATTAAAAAAAACGTGAATCATGAGAAGAGGAAAGAATTTCAAAAGATATTAATGACCCATTTGTCTATGTATCAAAAAAACCGAGAGAGTTTTAATTTAAAAGCTTAGACTCATAAATCAATGGGTCCGATTTTGAAATTGTACAGAATTTTGAGAAAGTATACAAATTACAGGAAAAATAAACTTCACAAAATGTACGAATTAGCCATTTTGCAAATTTTTAAATTTTTTAAATTTTTTAAATTAACTTTTTATTTTTATTCCGACTTTTTATTTTTCTAATTTTTAATAATAATAATTTTGTTTTTAATTAGATGTGTAGATTTTTAAATTTACTTTTTATTTGTAATACCATGGATATTACTCTGAATTTGTTTTTGAGTTAAACTGTGATAAAAAACCAAAACAAAAACAAAAAAATTACCGAAGCGAATTAAAACGCACGTGGATTTAATAATAAACTTGATACTTTATAAAACAGTTTGATTTACGTCAATCACAACCTAAATCTAAAAATATCTACCATTTATACGAGATACCCAAAAAATCTAAATCTCAAATCTTGGGAAAAAAATTCTATTCAATCCTCCACAAAAATCGATAAAAATATAAAAATAAAAATAGCATTTTTCGACGAATATGCTATAAAAATTTATAAACGAGCCAGCGTTAACGTATCGTAAATTTCCTCTTTAAATAACATTTTGAAGTCAACCCGACGGGAACCCGCAAAAAAAAGACAATTACGAATTACATTACAAGTGTAGATCTGGCTTTGCAAACAGCGAGAATTAATTTCCCCAGGGAATGGAAAAAGAGAAAATGTTTTGCAACAGGTGGTTTCCCATTCAGAGGAGCAGGTCAAGCAGAAGAAACTCTCCACAAGCCTGAGTAGCGATACAATTTTGCATTTATATCCAGTTTATTCTGCATTTCTTCTCGCAACATGGCTCAAGTTTGCCTCGTGTCGTATAGTCTGCTCTTGGTCTTCGTATTGGTTATTTATTCAACGTCTGCAAAAAGTAGTGGACCAGACATTGGGAAAAGGCTATTATTATTAACTGAATGTTTTGCTTTTAAGGTGTAAAGTTAGTTGATGAAGAAACAACCGAAGTTAAACTCGTCAAAAACGTGCCGCCGTTTCAGTATGTTTTAAGACGTTTATTTGTAAATCAGGAGCACGATGGAGGTTTGTGTATCGGACGTAAATGTAAAAGGTAAGGGTGATTAATTTAATACATAGGTATAAATTAATTTGTAACTACTACTATACATTTTTTGGTAGAAGATTGTTACCTAGAAAATTGCAGTTGCGGTCAACGCAGAAATTTTATACAGGATGGTGACTAAAAGACGTGATAATTGTGGTGATGATTATGTATCCGCCGCTTATGTAGTAATAAAATAACTGCGCATTCAAAATTTAATGAATTTTGTTTACTGCGGCGTTTCTTTTTACTTAGATCGACACTTGGTATTTTCGCTCGCATTTTGTGAGACCAAAATTTGCACGACGTGAACAAATTTAATATCCACAATTTCTATTATAATGTAGTGAAACACGTATTATTTTATCCCCCGCGTCTTTCTGAGTAACGACTAGCGTTAAATTGTGTCATTAGAGTGTTGCGTGTGTAAGGGAGACACGTGAATGGGTAACATAACAAGCCTTGTCATAATGAATACTGTATATAGTGCAGTACAAGTTGTCTCGCACGCTGTCGTTTTTAGCCTATAAAGGTGTCCTTGTACATACTGTATGCAGCTCACTGAGTGATTCTTGTTGAAGAGTAAACTTCTGAGTTAAATGGCGGGCATAGCATTTGCTGTCTAATCAACTGGTACAAAGTGCAGCTATTCACTTATTTGCTTCAGAGAATTCACCGAAAATTCAGAGGCGAGATTGTGAATAACAAGATCTTATTTGGTAATGTCACGCTTTTAGATGCTCTTTTTGAATATTTTTAATGAGATCGTCGTATGATATCATATGGTGATCGAAAGGCGATTGGATTAAGCTGAGTTGGATCGAAAATGAATCGAGAGTGGAATCAACAGGTAAGGAAAAAAATACGTCAATTACTGATTATTATTATTTTCGGTTAAATCCACACTTTGATTTAAAAAATTTTACTTTACCGTATTTGGACATAGAATAAATGTGTAAAATTTAATTGCACGATATTTATTTCGTTTTGTAACTATATTCGCATTACAGTTAATAGAGGGTGCTAGATGGTCACGTGGTTTTATCTCACCGCCCATTTCCAACTACGTCATTTTCAATGCACGACTCAATGAGGGTTATGCAACAACGTGCCCCCCTCAATCCACAGTCCAGGAACGTTATTTACGTAAGTATTTTGAAGAGAGATTTATTTATTTCTTCATACTTGAGAATTTAAAATTCCGGCCTTGTATATCTTACATACTTTTCTTCATTTAGTTCCTATGTAGTTAGAATTTGTATGAAAAGAGTCAATCGTCACCTTCATGTCGTATTAACGAGTAGGTTTAACTATAATTTTTTTCTTAATTCGCTTTATTTCATTCTCTTTAACTTCACAATTGTATAATATTTCTTTGACGCGTAACGTTGTGTATTTTAGAGCTGCGTGCTTAAGTCCAATGCGAAGGCATTTTTGTCTCAGTATTGCAATTCGGTATTCTATCCGTATGTGAACACAGAGGTTTGCGCACCTCGTACATTGTAGCCACCAACTCCCAAACAACAAAACCACACTGTTTTAACCGCCTGGTAGATTCGTGACCTGAGCGTTAATTTCGCCCTAAAAAGATTTTCTAAAAACCCTGGATTTTCTTTATTTTCAGTGTAAAATTTGACAGTGAAAAGAATATTTTTTCTACAAAACGGGGGCACTGAGAGCAAAATCACGACTTTGGTGATGTTCCGGAAGGTAATGTGCATCCGATTATGTAAAAAAATCAGCATCAAAATTTTAGGCCATTTTTCGAAAAAACACCAAGACCCCTTAGAGTTTTTTCAAAATTCTTCAAAAAAAATTGTGCCCGTTTTTTTTGCATATTCCGATTCGTTTCGATCTACTGAGTTGATTTATCACTTTTTTTTCGTGATCTGAGCGTCAATTTCGCCCGAAAAAAATTATTTTCAGTCTAAACTTTCACCGGTTTTGATCCGGTGTTTTAAAAACTAAATATTGCACTTGGTAACACTAGAAATTTGTACATCAAGTGCGCGCATATTTTATCTTTTGTAATTTTTCTTTGCAGGTTTGCCCGCATCTTTACACGGCAGATGTACGTATGCCACTGGATTATGAAGTCGGATGTCGAGGTTTTACGAATAAGACTGGATGAAAAATAAATAAACAATTTTACTCGGATCGGTAGAAAAAATATTTCATTTCAAAATAAATGCTACCAAATGTGTAAAGTACAAAATACTGTTTTATAAGTGGAATTCTGCACTCCAAAATTGTAACTTAACGTAGCAATAAAAATATTTTACAATTTCTAACATTATTTCGTACGCGCCATTCAATTAGCGGATGGAACCTGCATCATTTTCAACCTGTAACTAATTCCAAAAACTGCGTCTTTTTACGGTGCAGAGCAAAGAATTCCTCTCCACCGTGATTTTTTACGGGGCAGCGCAAAATTTATTTTTGTGCA
>JAQIWS010000415.1:0-22974 GCA_034696085.1 Stigmatogaster subterranea | reverse complement strand
GGAGTCACCCGTAAATTTGCTGAAAAATTTTGTAATTACCAGTTATAACCACTAGGAGTATAAAACATGTCATGTAACAACTTAAGAAATGTTTCAATAAAATTATTCATTTCAAATCAAATTCGAATAAAAATCAAACTATACTAACGCATAAAGGTATATCATTTACAAAGCCATAATTTTGCAAATTATGTCGATGTGGGAGTATAACAAAATACGGATAGTTATAATTAGCAGTACAGGGTTAAAACTTTTACAATTTAAAACAAAACTCGAACATTAAAAAAAAAAAACGCAACAAATATTTATCAACGTTGCAATAAAATTCTTACCAAAAATTTAATACATGTACATGTAATAACTGTAGGACTTGATTAACATTATATTACGCAAACTATTTCAAAAAAAAAATTTTTCGTTACTTTAAAATAAATGCGAGTGAAACTTAAGCCTAACATCAATACCGGACGTGTTATACAATGTCTAAATTTTAAAATTCTATTAAACTTATTTTAAACATTTACACAAAATATTTACGCTTTACAGATTTTTGTTCGCAGAACGTGATAAATTTGCTGCCCAAACGTGGCTTGTTCGTTCTCATTCCATCACCTTCGTTCGAATCACAGTCTGCCGTAACTATTCGAAGTTTTCTCATTCAAAATCTCGTTTGATCCGAGTTTTCGCCACAACCACGATATCTGTTGACATTTACTCGAAGTAAAAATCCAACTCTTCATATGAATAATTTCTCAATTTTCGGCAAAAATACAGCAAAATAAAATTTTAACTGTAACATTAACAGCTCAAAAAAAATCCAGAATGTCAAGCAAAACACAACACAGATATACCTAACTATGTTACCGATGTCGCGTAATTCTAATTTAATTTTATTTAACAAAACATATTTTGAAGGCACATAATATTATTTAGACTCGCAAGAATAATCAGTGGCATCCGATTAATATTATCGACAATTTATCAACGCTTTTTCCGTATTTACAAACCAGGAAAAAAATTTGTATTCATCGCTTTGACAACAACAGCCACCCTAAAATTTTCCTCATTTTCCAATAATGAAGGCGACAGTGAATAACGTCGACAGTTTTCCTTAACATCATAAAAAAATTTCACATCGTAATACGGTTCCGCAATTAACTCATTCTGTTCACTACACCGTAAAATTTTCGTTACTGGTATACTGTAGTTTTCAGTTTTCGCTCACCATCAGTAAGAAAATTCGATAATTTTTCTAACTCGATAGCATCTTTCACGCCTAATCTCTCTTAAAACTCCAAAAGACAATTTTTCCACCCTACTCTTTGCTGATTATCGTCAGTGGCCATTACGTAACATTCGCTCCGCAGTCAGAGCGATACGTGATCCATATTCACCGACTTTCTGCAGATCGTAATAAGTGCAGTTTACATTGCCGTAACCTTAACACCTGCTTTAGTGAAAATTCAAAGGAGGATACCATGACTGCAACAATATAGTAGTAGTAAAGCCTCTTAATATTACATTGCCGAATGGACAAAAATTTAAAATACAACATTGTGAACCGGTGGATTTTACTCTCGCAATTACAGAACTTTTACAAATTACAAATTACATTTTACGAATTATTTGCACTGGCTTAAATTGAAGGCTTAATCTTGAACAGTCAATGACTAAACTAATTTTCTAATTTTCTTTCATCAACAGTTCTATTAAACAGCACGAATTTATCTTTTTAGATTTAGTGTCCCACGCGAGTAATGTACTGTATTTCTACGCAATAAGAGAAGGTGGAAAACCTTGGTTACAAATAACATGTTTTTTTCAAGATATGAAATAATTGTCATTAAAACTGTTAAAAGAAATTTCAGTATAATTACTGAAATTTCTTTGAAAGTGATGCTTCTGACGTGTATCAAAATCAGTATATAGTGGACAACACTTAGATCACAAGCAATCTTGTGTGGGTAGGTTAAGTAATTCTGTACACGCAGGGATTCTCCGGACGGTTTTTTTGTTAAGTAAATTTAATTTCATATTATCTACATTCGAATTTTCGCATTAATATAAAGTAAAAATTAACAACAATTCAAATATAGCAACGCGGACATTCTATACTTGGTAGAAGAAAAATAAATTAATAATTTTAAACCCAACTAAGTTAGTAATGATCGACTGAGTTAATAAAAACATTGCTGGCGAAAATCTTTTCTGGCACAAATTTTCTAACAGAACAAAACAGCAATTTTCTTTTTCTGGAGGACTCACGTGAGTTACATGCATTAACAAATGTTCAGCTGTAATATTTCACAGCCGAGTGAAATTTTTTTGCACGCATTGTAATTCACCAAATGTACTCGAAACAGATGAACACATTAATAAACAAGTCATTTGTTAATGCAAAACAAATGATTTAAGGATGTGATATCGCAATAATTTCTTTTGTTCTTCGATCCCATCTACGATATCGAATCAATATTTGTTTTTTTACATTTCAAATGCACGCCAAAAATATGAAAATACACTGAAATTAATAGTTAATTTCTTCGCATTAACTAAAATCTTACAAACATTTTTTTTTTACTTGAAGTTGATTTAAATTAAACAATACTGCTGTGATTATTTTTCACGTTCAAGTTATCACAAAGCTATCAAACATTTAATTTCAAGGAGCATTGATATTGAGTGTTGAATTTATCTCAATTGTGGTTATGTTTAACTTATGTAATTAAATTTGTTAATTATCTTCATTCAATTTCTGGATGAAATAACTTGTTTTGCACGAAAGCTCTTCAAATATTTAATCACAAAAATTGACCCAACCTAGTGAACACAAATCTATATTTACTCAACTGTGGAAGTCCTAAAACGAATTCTAGAATAATGGGATGAAATTTTAAAGCAAACGAATTCATTAATTAACTCAATACAAAATTATTTCCAATATAAAATTTTCACAGTGACATAAGAAATTACGAAAATTTTTAACCAAATTCTGAATAAACTTTTCGGATATATTTTCCAAAAAGCTTTACCAAAACAACCTTAACATTTCAAATTTTAAAACTCGTCCTCAGATAAAAAAAAATTTTCGCAGAACACTTTCACCCAGATTTAAAACTTCAAGAAATTACAACTAAGCCTATGCTTTATGCCTAAGCTTAAGCCCAAAGCCAAACCTGTTAAATACCTAAAAATTCAGGGTATCGATCAATTGATTACCAATAATCGAAATTAATCGGAATATCCGAAATAATCCGATTTATTTTGAATACAACCATTGTCCCTTAAAAAAATTTAAACCAGAATTTACAACAGCAAATACACAATTGTAATAAAAGTTCAACAGATACTATATCTGTAAAAATCCTGTTTGAAGATGATTAAAATTCTAGTTTGCCTGCATGCCTACTCCCACGTAATATAAATAACCACTTTGCGCATTGTGTGAATATCCTTTACGGGTAAAAAAGTGATAATCTCAACACAAGTAAGTGTTCAAGCAGTTTAATTGACATTCAACAAATTAATGTATGGTTATTACAACAGAATTTTTACACACAGCAGAATCTCTAGCTGCAAACGAGTTCCGCTCCTGAGCGCGTTCGTAACTGGATTTTGTGCCTTTAGGTTTGTGTGCACAGGGGCTAAGTCGAATTTGTATTCAACCACAGCTAGTAGTTAACCAGATGTTGCGCCTTTCTCCAACTGAGGCAATAACAGCACACTCAGATTGATGCTACACACTATCGATACTCGCAAGAGATTTCTATACAGTGCAAAAATGGTTTTCTTCGTTTAAAATCAATTGACATTTGATGAAAATTAAAATTACTGGTCTCACTGGCTCGTTGGTGATGATGAATTGCCGTAAATGGAGTGAGCCGTAACCTTGAGGTCTTCTTTTACCGACACCAAAAATAAATTTCGAAGTTTTTTCGTGAAATTAATTTCTGAAGTTCTTACCTAGAACTAACATACAGTATAACACATTTGAAATTCGAAATTACTGTACAAGAAAGCCTCGCTTAGTGCGGATTCGATTAGTGCGTGTTTAGCTAAAGTGCGAAAACACTTGTAAAAAATCCACTACCTAGGGCCTTTCGCTATATTGCACAAAATATAAAGAGAGAAATACATTTCCCCGATTAACGCGGAAATTTTTCCTCCGAAGTTAACTGCACTAAGGGAGGCTTTCCTGTACAAACAATTAAATTTTCATAATTACTTCACCAAAAGAAAATCAAAACTTATGTAGGATGCTAACATTTAAACCAAAGGCGAATGCAAATTAATCATATACAGTTATTTCAAACTATTTGAGTGCAATGCATTTTAAAAATGTTTTGTGAGAATTTGTTCATTCGCGGTTTGAAATACTGTATATATAATTTACTTTCCTTAACCTTAAGTACAATCAAATTAGCGGCGCCGAGGTTGCGCCAAATTGTCCTAGACCACGTGAATAACATTCTTTCTTACGATTTCGATCGTAGTATAAAACAGTAGGTGAAACAATTTTACAAATACTAAAGCAAATTCCTACAGACGGCGTATTTAATTTAATTAAAGTATTTTTCATTTCATAAAAGCCTCAGCTATTACAATGAACAAGAGTAATTTAGTAACCACAACCACATAAATGCTTTGGAAAATTGTACGTAGCACCCTGAAATACAGGAAAGCCCAGCTTAGTGCAGGTTTCGGTATACAGTAGAACGATTTACAAAGTGCAGGTTCAACATAGCCTAAATAACAAATTTTACATCCGCTCGTGTATAAAACCCACTATTTACACCACATTAACGTTATCCAGGCGGTACCTCTTCATGTAAATGTGAGAAAAGTAAGGAAAAGTAACTAAAAAATCCATACTACCAAAATACACGGGGGAACAATACACTGCCCCGGCTATTGCGGATTCAATTAGTGCGGAAATTTTTGCCCCCAACCCAATTAACCACACTGAAGCATGGCTTTCCTGTAGAAAATTAGTAAATATTCGTACAATTTCAAAAATACTAAACAAGCGTTAAAAAGAGACATTCCATTACGAAAGAGATGACATGATCGCACGGCTTACCATTCAAAATACCAAAATTTGTATGTAACACATTAATTAAAGATTCAGCAAAATCAAAATAGATTAAAATAAAATCAATCGCACGAAATAACGTATGGTCTACTTTTTTCCCCTCGTAAAAAATTGCTTAGTCGAAACAAAGTTACCAACACCAATTCTGCTTTCGACTAAATGAAATTACCGGTATATTTTTTTCTTTTGTCATCAAAGTGTAAAAATCCGTACAGATAATTAAAAAACTTTGTTTGACATTAGAAAATAACTGTCAATTACAATTTATCATAATTACATTGCAAAATGTGTCAAAGTCCATTTTCATTTTCTTTAAAATGTCGTTATATTTTGTAGTAACAGAAAATTTAGCAACTACGTCCCAACATCTACTTACCCTGCACAAAATGCTACACATGTGAGTCACGCACATTGTGTATTACTTCAGTATTTTTCTTTCACTTTATTGTTATTACAGAAGACTATTAAACAAGAAACTCGGCTACCTCAAATACAAATACGGTTGCAATCAAATCTCTTTACACACAAAAAAAATATTGCTACTGTGTATAAAAAGTAATGTTTGCACAAAAGTATTCACTAAATGAACATCGTTGATTTTACATTAAATCTCCTACTTTTAATACAAGATTTAAACGAAATATAATCAAACAAACAAAAATTCCAACAAATCTCAATAAAATCAGACACAAGAAAACACAAATTCTGGGTTAACGTTAAGATTAAAGGACAACTAAACCAAAATTTGTCAGAGCGACACAAATTCGCCAATATTATTTTTTCACTGTGCAATTTTGATCGCAAAGCTGGCTAATTCACCGCTAGTCAAACCATCCACATCATGGTTAAACTTCAAATGATGTTCTGTAGGTAAAAATAAATGGTCTAAATCCAAACAAAAATCATACGGTATAAATTATACAAATTGCATAGGTTAATGTGACAAGTAACACAATATCAATTTGGGCACTTTACTTCAACGTTCGAAGTATTCAACACCTTACAATAAATATTTAATAAAAAAATTGACCTAATCTAGTGAACATATCTATATTTACTCAACTATGCAAATCCCGAGACCAATTTTAAACGACGGGATGAAATTTTAAAGCAAACGTAAATTCATTAATTAACTCGGAAATAATTTCAAACTTAAAGTTTTCATAATCGAATAAAGAACTTACGAAAGTTTTTAACCAAATCCTGAGTAAACATTTCGGATACATTTTCCAAAACGCTTTACCAAAACAACCTCAACATTTCAAATTTTAAAACTGTGGTCCTCAGACAACTTTTTTTTGCGCAGAGCACTTACTTCACTCAATATTTAAAATTTCAAGAAATTACAACTAAGGCTAAGGCAAACTTAAAGCTTAGGCATAAGGCTAAGCCTTATGCCTAAGTTTTAAGTCCAAGGCTAAACCTTCTAAATACCTAAAAATTCAGGGTATCGATCAATTGATTACCAATAATCGGAATAATCGGGTTAACCGAAATAATCCGATTACTTTTAACACAACTATTGTCCGTTAAAAAAATTTTAAACCAGAGTTTATAACAGCAACTACACAATTGTAATAATAGTTCAACAGATATCGTTACAAAAATTCTAGTTTGCCTGTCTACTACCACGTAATATCAATACAGTATAACCATCAAGCGCGTTGGTAGAATATCCTTCACGGATAAAAAAAGTGATAATCACAACACAAGTAAGTTTTGAAGCAGCTTAATTGACAATCAACAAATTAATGTATGTTTATTACAACAGAATTTTTACACTGCAGAATCTCGAGCTGCGAACGACTTCTGTTCCTATGAGCGCGTTCGTTACTGGATTATGTGCTTACGTTGAATTTTTGTACAAAACGTAACAGCTAATCAGATGTTGCGCTTTTCTCCAAAAATAAATTTCGAAGTTTTTAAGTGAAATTAATTTCTTACCCAAACTAATATACCGTGTAACAAATTTGAAATTCGAAATTACAGAAAAGCCACGCTTCCTCCAAATAACCAAACTAAGCGAGGCTTTCCTGCACAAAATTTGTAAACATTCGTATAATTTCAAAAATACTAAACTAACATTACAAAAAGACTTCTGTTACGAAAAGAGTCAAGAGTCAGAGCACACGGCTTACCATTCAAAGTACCAAAATTTTTGTATAATGCATATTAATTAGAGATTTAGCAAAGTCGAAATAGATTAAAATAAAATCAATCGCACGAAATAACGCATGGTCAACTTTTTTCTCTCGCCAAAAATTGCGAAGTCGAAACAAAGTTACCTAAGCCACGTTTGCTTCCGATTAAATGAAATTACCGGTATAATTTTTTCTTTTCGTCATCAAAGTGTAAAAATCTGTACAGATAATTAAAAAAGTTGTTAAATTTTAACGACATTTTGCAACGTAATTATAATTAATAATACAGAGTAAATAACGGTAATTTTGTAATTCCAAACAAAGTCCATTTTCAATTTCTTTAAAATATCGTTATACTTTGTAATAAAAGCAAATTTAGCAATTACTGTACGTTCCAACATCTACAGTACTTATTCTGTACAAAATGTTACCACACACGAGTCACTCACATTGTGTGTTACTTTAGTATTTTACTTTCACTGTTATTACAAGATGATTTTTAAGCGAGAAAATCTGGCTATTTCAAATACCAATACGGTTGCAATCAAATTTCTGTACTCACACAAAAACTATTGCTACAAAAGTATTCATTAATTGAACATCAGTGTTTCTACGTCAAATCTACTTGTTTTAATACTACAAAAGTCCAAACCAAACTTTAAAAAATTCCAACAATTCTCAATAAAATCAGACCAAGAAAACACATTCAGGATTAACGTTAAGATTAAAAGAAAACAAAACCAAAATTTCTCAGAGCGACATAATTTCGCCAATATTATTTTTTTACTGTGCAATTTTGGTCACAAAGCTAGCTAAGGATTAATTCACATGATTCACGGTCATAGCCAAACAATCCACGCAATGGGAAAAGTACGTAAACTTCAAATGATGTTCTGTAGCCAAAAATAAATGGTTTAAAATCCAAATGATTTAGATAGGTACGGTATATAAATTAATTCATGAAAGGCCCTCAGGTAACCAACTATTAAAAGCAATCAATTTGTTTCTGTGTACAAATTATATGCCCTAAAAATTAAAGTACCTAAAACAATTTAAAAATTATTATTCCATAAATCTCACAGGTTTATGTGATATAAGTATCAAATGACTAAACAACTTAAATTGATAAATTTATAATTTTACAAATTAAAATTAACAAAACAACATAAAACTCACTGACTCAGTTGAGAATCCCATTTAATTTTTCAATTTAATTTATCAAAATTCACAAATTTTCAACACACATTCTTATCATTAGACAAACAGTACTGCGAGACATTTAAACCAAACACAAAAATAAATTCCGCACGAACCAATCTGCTCAATGAAAACAATTTCGTTAAGCAATTTTTCAGTTTTCACCTAGGAAATTTAATTTTTAAGTGAGAGCACTCACATCCGAATACCCATCCATACACGGTAGAGGAGGAGAAGACTTCGTTAACGAAGAAGGCTTTGGGCTACGGGTTTGAAATTAACAATTATGAATCAATGATAAACTTTATAAATCGCTTGGATAACATCAATCTACAAAGTAAAATTAGTAAAAAATAAATATGTATTATTTTAAGTCATTACGAAAATAATTTTGCATGTTTCAACTACAAAGAGCAGAAAGATAAATTCGAAGTTTTACAACCACACCACAGGTGCTAACCACAATAACTTGAAAATATTTAATTAACTGACAAAAACTAAATAACTTGTATGCAAATTTCTGAAAATTTCTTAAGGTCGAAATTAAAACGAGCTACAAAAATCATTTTGCATAGCCAAAACAAATAATTTTTACCAACAATTTCAATTCATTAAATCAATTATTATCGAAAATGTAAACGTGAACAAAAGTTAAAATAAATTACAAAAATTAATACTGCAACTTTGAGTCCAATTTACAGTATAGGCTCTGTGAAAGTACAATATAATTCTATCAATAACGTTAACTGCCTATCACAAGCACAAATCTACGGACATTTTTCATTAAAAAAATTAAAATTGATTGACGAAAAACCTGCATTTGCAAAAAGTGCATTCGCACTTTTCAAATTTGACCAATTTTACACGCTTTTTCCGACTTTGCGAAGTAGAAAAATGTTTTTACACCAGCGGACAAAAAATTCTGATTCGAAAAATGTCCTCATGAGATCATCGAGATACGTTAGATCACGGATACTTACGTAGTAAAATTAAATTACAAAACTAAAAAATTTAAATTATTTATTTGTTTTGAAACAAAAATTGTTACCGTATTTCCGATGTTAATTTAGGGTACAATAATTATCCACTCAAATGAAACTGACGAGAAAATTATTGCCGACTATAAAAATAAAATTAAAAATAAACATTTCTCTTTTTAATTAAAAAAATGCAAATAGTTCTAAGCGACCACTCAATTATATCGAGTCGAGCGAGGCTGTGTATAATAATTAAATACTCCTGCTAGTTCAAAGAGACCAACTGATCCTCGTAAGTCGAGACCGCCGTAGACCGAGACTTTCCGGTAGTCTGCAGCAAATACCGTACAAACAACAATTTCGCATCAAAAACATTTTCAAACGTAAGCAATAAGTATTTGAGTGATTGTGCTGTACAGTACATCAGATAAATGCTGTAATTTCGATAAATCTTACTTCCTATGTACAAAAACTGGCACAACCACTTTACACTAGATACAATAAATATTGAAACAACTTCAAGTTTCAGTACCAAAAGCCATTTAGTAAAATAACGCAACAATATTTCAGAGATTTGTCTGAAACGTCACGTGATTAAACAAAACATAAATTGCTAATTGCTTAACTTACAGACTAAAATTAACACACAAATGGTTATTTTTACACGAGATTCAATGACTCAAAGCAGTCAATATTCACTCAATATTCGCAAGTGAAAATTTATGGTCAACATTGTTTTTTCTACATCTGATTGCCGTAAACAAATATATACCGTTTTACTGTACATGTTATTTACTGGATGTATAAAATGCATTTAAAATTTTCGTCAAATTGAATTCGAGAACACTGTTCCGATTTAAGATTACAAAAATCTGTCAGCGTAAAAACAAACTATTTTATTTACGGCTATTCTTGAAGTTTAGTCATGAAAACCGCGTTCACTTAATAAAAATTTCTAATTCGTCAAAGGTGATAAACTGTGTATCTGCCAAATAATATCAAAGAAAGTCTTACGGATTCACAAATAATAACACTCGAATTACAATTTACAATTATAAAACGCGTAAAACTTAGTAAACCGAATGAAAATCACCAAACTAAGAAAGAAATATTTATAACCTACGATTACAAAAATCTATTCCTTGGTTGCAAAAATAAGAAAATTTTTTTAAACATATATTCACAACTGGAATAATACTAAGAAATGTTTCAATATTATTCACTTAAATTCAAATTCGAATAAAAATCAAACTAGACTAATACTGTACATAATGATAAATCAGTTAGGCTTACATACAGGTAATTCGACAAAATTGTCTACGTAGGCTTAAAACTTTTACACCGTGAAACAAAAAATCGAAAATTTTGCACCTTCGCAAACAACATTTATCAACGTTATCATAAAATTCTTACTTCAAAGAAAAATTTTACATTACTTCAAAATAAACGCGAGTAGAAACTTAAGCCTAAGATCAATTTTAAAAATTTTAAGCTTCGATTAATCTTACTGCAAACATTATACGGAGTACAAAATATTTACGTTTAAAAGATTTATGTTCGCTTAAAGTAATCGATAAAGTAACTAATAATATGTATTTTGCTGTCCAAACAAGCTTCATTCTCATCCATAACCGTCGTTCGATCTACAGCTCGCGGTAACTGTTCGAAGTGTTCTCACGCAAAATCTCGTTTGATTCGAGAGTCAGCGCCAGAGTCGCGCTACCTATTGACATTTACTCGAAGTAAAAATTCAAAAATACGAAATAATTTTTCTTTTTTCGACAAAAACACAACAAAATCAAATTTTAACTAACAGAACAGCTCTAAAAAAATCCAAAATGTTATTAAAACACAACACAGATATACCTGATTATCTCACACTCTCGTGTGAGATTTTATTTAACAATTTTATTTAACAAAATATGGTTTGAAGGTGCAGAATATTATTCAGACTCTACATAAGAATCGCAATAATCATTGGTGGCGTCTGAATAGTAATATTTATCGACAATTTCCAACTCTCTTCCTGCATTTACAAATCAAAAAAGAAATATCTACTCATCATTTTGACAACAACACTCACTAAAATTTTCCTCATTTTCCAATTTATTCAATTTTTTTGAAATTGAAAAGTGGAATCTTGGTTTTGAAATTGGGAAGTTGGAATAAATTGTGAAATTTTCACGTGGAGATATTTTGTTAAAATGGAGAAATTTTGTTAGAAATTTCTTAATAAAATTGAAAATTGACATTTCCCGCCGAATTTTGGATTGAAAAATGGAAATTTTTTTTCTGTAATGATAAGATGGGAATTTAAATATAAAAATATTGGAAAATTTTTCAAGCAAAAATAAAAATTTTCATTGAAAAATGAAAAAGCAAAATTACGACATAAATTTTTCTTTCCAATAACTCAAAAATTTCCTAAACAAAACTGAAAAATTTTCTTATCAAACTGGATAATTTTCAAATCCTGACTTTAAAACGATAAGTTTTTAATCAGGAAAAAAATTTCTATTCATCGGCTTTGACAATAACACCCACACTCAAATTTTCCCTTTCTAATGGATTCTCAAACATGACGTAAGTGAATGCAAATTTTTTTGCACGGTGGAGAACCGTGAGCAACGTCAGTCACTCTCTCCATTACATCGTAAAATTTTCAAAATAGTTTTTGCAGTTTTCGCTCACCATCTGTTGGAAAATTCGATTATTTTTCTTACTCGAAAGTTCTTTTACGCTTACTCCACAAACTCCAATTTTTCCACCGCACTCTGAGAGTTTTCGCGTTTTGAAAATGAAAACTTATTTAATTTAATGCTGATTATTATCAGCGGTCATTACTCAACACTCGCTCCGCAGTTTGAACACTTGAGCGCCGAATTTTCACTTCCTGCAGATCCTAAGTGTACTTTAGAATGCCATAACATCTGTTTGATTGAAGATTCAATGGAGACTGAGGATGACTGCATTAATAGATATCACAACTTGTGTCGTAATGAAAACTGCGTTAAAGAATGCGACCTAAAATGCACATTATCACCTAAATGCTCAAGTAAGTTGTTAGTATGTACGCACAATGAAATTTTAACAAACACGTATTTATTTTAAGGTACTACCTGTGCGACTTGTGGCGAGGCTAAATGCGGGCAAGCTAAAAGTTGCGCTGTTAGTTGTAAGGAGAATAAATGTAATATTTCTCCAATTGGTGTTCCTGTTAATGTTATTGGTGTTGGTGGTAATTATAATTTTAATAATGATGTTGAACTGCAATATCAATGTCCACAACAGCTTTCAATTTTAACAAGTGGATTATTGGATTCTATAATTAAATTATTTTTACATTTGGTTATTTATTGTCTTTCTTCTTAAAGCATGAAAATATTACTTTTTGGACACTCATTGCTATCACCGACCATTATCATATCGACGTGGACTTGGGACGAATTTTCAAAGTACAATCTTCGTGCTATTCTGATGACTGGCGAAGCATCTGCCTTAATCCTGTCAACGCGGTGCCAAATGACTGCACAAAACGATGTGAAAATTGCTGTCATATTGAAGAATGCAGTAATGTCATGTGTGACCAACAATGCAATGTGACATCTAAATTGCACAAGTGAGTGTAAATACTATAAAGGTAATACATTGTTAGTAATATTGATTATATTTGAAAGTAACTCTTGCAATACCTGTGGCGTTAATCCGGAGATTTGCGAGAGGGCTAAAAGTCGCGCAATCAAATGTAAACGAGGAACTTGCGAGAAAGAGTCAACATCTACGAGTGGCAGGAACGATCTTGCTAATTCAGCAGCTGCTGCTCGTGATATTCGTGATTTAATAAGTATAGTTTTTGAAGATGCACAATCAATTTGTCATATGTAAAATGATTGAAAATAAAATCAAGCTTGTGATTTTACAAAGTATTACCGGTAATTATTGCTGTTTGATTTTGTCTTACGTCCATATTTCTTGGACATCGAGCATTATTATTTTAAAGGTTTGTCACGAGTTCACGAAACGAAGGAAAATTTCTGTAAAACGAAAAATAAACATCTGGATAAGTAAAAGCGACTACGTCACAACGATCGTGATTGACATTGCCCATTTCTATTCATTGCTTCGAAAATAAATACTCTTGGACGTATGTTTCGAACTAAGTCAGTAAATCACACCCCAGCAATGTGATTGACCCTAGACGAAAAAGATGGCTTTAAATTACCGGTAAGTTATTTATTCTGAAATGTCAAATTGGATTTTACTAGGAGGGAAAATTAATTTAAATTTTTGGTTAGAATCGAAATAGCGCAAATTTACTTAAAGGGCTATGTCGAGCAAACAACAGCAACGTCTGTCGTTAATTGAATTTAAATATACTCTAAGGTAACCAGTACACGCTAAAGTGTTGTTTAGACATTAACACTACAAGTGAATTTTTGCTGTGAATCCGTTAGTATTTGCTGAAAATTTAACTTTGAAATAAATTGATCACGCATAAGCAGTTTGAATGACACGTACCTGTCTCGAAATTTGAGTAAGGTTATAGAGTAGCGGCCATAGTAACATTTTGCAATTTGTTTAGGCTAGTACTGTCAATCTCGATGCGCTGATTCCGAATCTGCAAACAGATTTTGGCGCAAACAAATACTTTTCATTCTACAGGCATTTGAAAAACTGACTTTTACCGCGCACTTTGGAATGCGTAACCCACTTTAGCCACGAGTAGTTTAGCCATTGATTGGGTGGATTTAGGTGCACAGTGAAGCTGCTAACTAACACTAGCCAGGTATGTGTGAGGTCAACCTGTGAGAGTGGAGTTAACTTGTGTGAGTGAGGTGAGACCAGTAAGAAACTGTGAGAGTGAAGTGAGAACAGTGAGAGTGAAGTGAGAACAGTGAGAGTGAAGTGAGACCAGTGAGAGTGAAGTGAGAACAGTGAGAGTGAGGTGAGAACAGTGAGAGTGAGGTGAGACCAGTGAGAGTGAATTGAGACCAGTGAGAGTGAGGTGAGACCAGTGAGAGTGAGGTGAGACCAGTGAGAGTGAAGTGAGACCAGTGAGAGTGAAGTTAACTTGTGTTAAAATCACTCACACACGTTAACTTCACTCTCACTGGTCTCACTTCACTCTCACTAGTCTCACTTCACTCTCACCGGTCTCACTTCACTCTCACCGGTCTCACCTCACTCACACAGGTCTCACCTCACTCTCACTGGTCTCACCTCACTCACACAAGTTAACTTCACTCTCACAGGTTTACCTCACACAAACCTGGCTAGTGTTAGTTAGCAGCTTCACTGTCCACCTAAATCCACCCAATCAATGGCTAAACTACTTGGGGCTAAAGTGGGTTACACATTCCGAAGTGCGTGGTAAAAGTTAGTTTTTCAAATGCCTATAGAATGAAAAGTATTTGTTTGCGCCAAAATCTGTTTGCAGATTCGGAATCAGCGCATCGAGATTGACAGTACTAGCCTAAACAAATTGCAAAATGTTACTATGCCGCTACTCTATACCCATACCGAAATTTGTTACCACGAACTTCCAGACTGCGTGACCTCGCTTCTAAAGTGCCATCATACTTTTGGTACCGACACCCAGTTGTTGCGGGGTTGAGATGGATCTGTCAGATTTATATGCACATCGGTCAAATTTTTACCATTAGGTTTGCGTGATCTTTAGACAACGATGATTTTCTAACGCATTTTTCCGATTTTTCAAATAGGAAAAATATTCTCAAAAATACCATGTGATCGAACCACACATCATGTTTAATCGTGAATCATGTTCAACGCTGGAAAAAATGCGCACATGTTTTTCGAGTTATTTTTTAAAATAAAATACGCACATAATTTCGAATTATTTTTTGAAATAAAATATTTAACTTTTCAAAATACAATAACATGCGTCAACTTTTTATTTAAAATAAATTGGTTACAATGCGCAATAAAAAAATTGAAAATAAAAATATTAGTTTGCGTTAAAAAAAATTAATCCAGTGACTTGAGTTGAGCGGAAATTTACCACTTAAAACTTCCCTCGTCACGCACAACTAGTGTCCTTCGCACGCGTAGTTTTGTACGGCATCGACCTCATATCTAACACGTGCGCTACACCCATGGTTGGTTTAAAACGAGTGGAAAAATACCATTCGAAAAATTTCCTTGTTATCAACCATCGCTGTTAGTGTTGAATAAAGGCGAATATTTTTGTTAAAAGAGAGATATGGAAAAACAGAAATTTTTGTTACTGTATTTTTAATGAAAACGTGCTGAAAATTTTCTTTCTTTTTTAATTGCGCACTTTCAGCATGTGAAATTTCTTGAAATTTCTTGATTTAAAAAGTTAACTCGTATTTTAAAAATTAATTTTACCGTGTTTTATATTTTAAGTTTATTCTATATCTTTACATCATTTCATGCATTCTCTGACGAATCAAGCATGGAATTAATTAAAACTCACAGTCAAAGTTTGAATATGCGTTTTCAAAATTTGCAAAATCGGAAAAAACGTTCGTAAAAATAATGCGTGGTCGGATTTTACGTCATGTACCATATGTGACATTGAATCACACCGACGGTTTCCACTTGTCGCTGTGGGGAACGCGCTTATTGAAAATATTTTTAAATTTAGTTTTAAATAAAACAACGTTTTCAAAACGTGCTGAATTAACCAAACTAATGCTTTTTGAACACGTAATCAGAGCATGCACAAAATTAATTTGACTATTAATAATATTTATTCGAATTTAAAAAAGTTAAATAATACGACGAAAAATAAACTCGTGTGCTACTTTTCTGGTCGATAACAACATCGAACAAAAAAAATTTTCTCGGTACAGTACCATTTCGGCTTTTGTACCAACTGGCTGATACCGAGTATTTATTTTCAATTCTTTAACTTTTACGTTACAAGAAAATTCTAAATTCTAAATTAAATTCAGATATTGCGGTCGGTTTTGCGGTTACGTAATTCAATTTCAGCGTTCAAAACAGGAAAAAACCTTCAAAAATACCACCATATAACAGAATTTTATGTCTTTTGCAGTCGTGAATCATTTTGACAGTTTCTATTCATTCCTTCCAGGACAAAACGTTGTGGAAAATGTACCCTGAGTCAACACCGAAAGCTAAAACTTTAAATTTTAAAACATGACCGAAAGTTTTCGTGAAGAATTTTGAGACGTACGTTGTGAAGTAAAATAATTAGTAATTTTGTAGTAAGACATTTCTACCACTTGACATTTAAATTCTTTGCTGAAACGGTTAAAAAAAAATTTAAGTGCATTTTTCAGTCATTAAATTGGCTGCTTTGAAAAGTGTTTGCCATCTGAAGGAAATGCAGTTATTTTTCATTGCGTAGGCATCTTTTCTGTTTGCTTACTATTTAAATACTCCACATAACCGGCTTCACCACCGTACTAAACTCGACGCTTTTTTCCATTGCAAACCTCCAGGTAAAATAGAAACCACACACGATACATCCAATAACGAATTTAATTAATGTACAGTATTTACAATACGAAATTTACTTTTTTGGTGTTATATTATTTTATTGAATTATTAATTACGTGTTTTTTTTTGTTTTTTTAAAGAATGAAGACATTATTTTGTTTATTGCTGATTACTATTTTCGATCACTACGCAAATCCTTCATTAATAGGTAGAAGCCGGAATGAGGGGGAAATATATTCGCGTCCATGTTTTGATTGCTTAAGGAGTTGCGAGGAGAACGTGGACTCTTTGGAAGAATGCTTAAACAATAATTGTGACTACAATTGTCACAGATATGTAAAATGTTATTTTACATCGTGTCCTCCCAAGTGCAAAGAACTTTTCAAATGCCAAAATGATGGTAGGGATTAAACTTTATATTGATAGCGCAATTCTAATAATTAATGACGATGTATAATTTCAGAAACTACCCCTCTTCAATGTGCAGACGCATTACAATGCCCAGTGCTTTGTTCGGTCCACTGTATTTTACCTATTATAGAGTTGAGAGTGAAATAATAAGATAATAAATAAAATTGTTGATGAATTAACAGCTAGATTTGTGTTTGATGATTTCGTCGAAGACATTAATCCGCCATAAATTTCGGTGTCGAATTTTAAAGATAGATTTAAATTCGTTGTAAATTAAAAGTTGTACAATCCTTCACAACATCGACATAGCCCCGACTTAACTGTGTAACCGGGCTGTCACGACGAGAAACAAGTCGCCAATTCCTTAACAAAATTCTAAGGAAATTAATTCCAGCGAAGTTCCACTTACAAACATAGAAAAAACTTGCGCGCCACGAGCTCAGAATCAAGATTAACCAAAACACACAATAAAATTACTAGAGACAACTCGGTCAAACCACATTACCAAAAACAGTGGTCAAAGGGTGCGGTCAAGCATTGAGCGCTTCCCGTTCAGCACAGCGCCATCTCTTGTTAATTATTATAAACAGTGATGACAATCAGCACGTTACAACTGCAGCTGCTTTCCACTGCAATTTAAAATTATTACTGAATTTTTCTTTAAATAATTCGCTCTTCTTTAAGTAAAAAATAAGAAACACAGGGTGGGGATAAAGAACTGACGATTTTCAAAATGAAATTACGCAATGACAAAATTTTTTTTAAACTTTTTACTTGCTACCAACCGACAGTTTATAAAATACCATTTTATTTTTTGCACATGGCATCATTTAAATATCCTTTGCATTTTTGCAAAGGCTGTTTTAATCTGCTTTTGTTTAGTTTTTTCACCAATTTTGAAATTTCAATCCAAATTTCATGTACAAATGCTAAAACACTTTTGAATGCAATTACCGAACATAAATTTTGAGGTGAAAACAACCCAGTGAAACTGGTATAATGTTGTTAACTCTAGCGAGCGTGCATGCAAACCATGTAAACCAAAAGAAAATCAGTGGAAAATTATATCTAAAAGTTCAACGCCGTCAAATTGTAGCCTAGACAAGCTGAAAGAGCCACAAATTTTGATTTTATACTCCATCATTGCTGAAACTGCGGCTCAAACATTGGTGACGTCAGTGATTAAGCTATTTGCTACTGAAAACTATTTTCAAGAATCAAGAAGGTTGTGCATAATGGTGTGCAACCTTTTACATAAGGTTGTAATAATGCATTGATACGTGATCTTTTCAACATAATACATGACTTTTCGTGTTTGTTTCATTACGCCTGGAACTTTTCAGCATACGTCTCATTTTAAATTGTGGATCATGGGATGACCAGAAGGCGTTGGAATGTCTAATTTTAAAAATTCGATACGTTTTATAGTGAATAATAATAATTTCTATGTATTTTGTCCAATGATAGAAAATTTAAGTCTTTAATTGCAAAAATTTCCGTTTTCCACGCGTGAACCAATATGTTTAGGACTGCACTCGAATTAGCTGCAAATTCACAACAAATGAATCTTGTGCAGCATCAGCCACCAAGTGTTTTACATTGGAAAACACCACTAGGTGCTGCACAAGGTTCGTTTGTTTTGAATTTACAGCTAGTTTGGTGGCGAAATTTGAAAGCCTTCAGTGGGTGCATAGATACATTCAGTGTCGCTGTATGTCATTCGGAAAATGTCAATTTAAATACCCAATTCTGTAGTGTTTAGCATCCGTCAATATAACGTGACTTCAAAAGAATTATGCCATTTTCAGTGTAAACGCAACTAAACTCGTACTTTCTCCAGTTTTTAAACATCGAGCAATCCTAATTGTTCTGAATATTTTATGTTGTTATAGAAAGCTTCACAACTTACAGACTTACGTGACATTTAGCAATTTTATTGAGCCTGGTTCCAAAAAATTAATTTGGAAATATGAACCAAAAGGTTTGATTTTCCACTAAAACCAAGCGCGAATCGGTTACGTAATCATTATTTTTTCAGTTTATAGCTAAAATTCATTTTTTCTAGTTGAAACAGTCGAAAATTATTCTCCATAATTTTCGACTAATAATTGTTGATCTAGTCACAGATGTTTATTGCAGTTCACACAATTTTTACTCTACAGTGATTAAATTACAATATTCATTCGATAATACAGTAATTAAATACATACAGAACACGTCATGTTCATTACAATGCAGATTTTGCACAATTTTGTAACAACCTGTTATTGTATGGCCACCGTATCGCAATTACCGCAAAAATTGAGTGCGAGGATATTGAAGATAGAAGTTGCAAAATAAAACCACAACTGACCATTAGTGCACATTTATTGAGGTGTCAAATTTCGAAGATAATCATTAGCCAAAGTTTGGTCTAACGGCGTCAAACCATGCGGTAGGTTTCTCGGATATCGGTGGTAGGCGCTGTCGCAGTCGAAGGGCAATTCGCTGCAGTAAAAATAACTAAAAAAAAATTGTTACAAGAAATTTAAAATAAGCAATTGTTGTTCATGTTACGAATCCATACTAGTCCACATTATGCAATCTTTGCTATACTTACTGCAATTTCAAATACATTTTAATTTGTAACTTACTTCAAGCGCACCATTCAATGCAATACACTTCTTAAAGCAATCAGGATCGCCTTTGAGTACTGCTGAGGGAGTGTTACAAAAATCCGTACACATCTTAGTATTGTCCTTTATATACGCTTGACCAGTCTGATAGCAGAATACGAGTACCCAGAACAAAAGAGTGAGCAAACCAAAAGATTTCATTTTCTGTAAATAATAGATATACGTCACAATTTATTACTTTACGAATACGACTTGCAATTTTTTTTAAAGGCGGTTATATTTCAATAAAGACTGCACGGTAATTAATAAATACGAGGGTAGTTCATAAAAGTAAGATCGTAATTTTTTTTTTAAAGTTAACAGTGTAAGAGAAGATTTAAAGGGCCAGAGATATATTCCCACATTACATGGAAAAATAACCGCAGTCACCAAATCCGCACAGGCACTCGTTATAGCGTGATATCATCTTTTTATTTCTTTTAGATAGAGATCTTACTTTTTGAACTACCCTCGTACAAATGAAAGCAAAATGTAAATGTACAGTAAGTAATATTCTAAAGTGAAATCAGTTTTGGTTACCTTTTCTCTTTTTTTACCTGGTTGTTCTGAGTGAAAAATCGATGCGTTGAGAATAGTGGTGACTGGTTTATGCGGGACCGTTAAATAGATTTATTTTTAGGTATATTTTGTATAGCGCCTCTTGTGGAGAACTGTGGCAAAACTGGAAAAATGAACTAGTGCGTCTATATTCCCGAGGATTTGTGTAATTTTACAACGGAATTTATTAGATTTTATGGGCGTTATTCAAAAAATTGTGTTGCTCAAATTACACTACGACATCCAAATTATAATTATTGAAATCACAGCGTATCTTATAAGACCAAAGTTAATTTTACCAAGCTTTTTTTTTAATCAATTCATGCTGTAATAAACAACATGCATTAGCCCCATGTGGTTTATAACTAATTTCTGTCCTCGAACAGTCGAAGTTCGTTCTGTAACTGCAATGAGCAGTCCAGGAGGTTGAATTTTACTCCTACAGTGCAGGCTGATATTGCGTAAGTTTCTAAACTCCTCACCAACATTCAATTCCCGCGTCGTATATTTTAGAGAAAAAAATTGTAGCCAGTGGTGAGGGTCGAAATTATTTTTTTTGTAAAAATCATTACACGGCGTAAAACAACTCTTCGAGACTCTTCATCTCAGTTGTAATCAATGAAGAGTTTCGAATGTTATTTTTTAATCAGTTAAGTGTTGATTTATAATATATAATCGTTGAAGATTATTTAAGTTTCTTAATGTTTTTCCCTGTAGAAACACAGAACTCGAGTTGTGATTCACTTGGTGGGTTCCATTTATCGCACCGGGGCGCGATGTATGTTTGAAAAAACTGTAGTTTACGAATGAATTTGAAATAAAAATTATTTAAAGTTAGGCAATTACGGTGTTTGATTTTACAATCTGTTAACGTCCCCAAAAAATTTGCCATAAAATAGTTGTTTTTCTATAAAAAAAAAAATTTAAGTTGATCTGCATCCCTTACACATCATTTTGTGCATTCTCTGATAATTTAAAGCTGAAATTTATTAAAAATACATATTCAAAGTTGTTTTATTTTTTAACGTCGATATTTTCTACTGCATTTTCCTATTTTGCAAAACTAGAAAAAATGTTCCTTAAAATAGTGCGTGGTTGAATTTTACGTCATGTATTTGACAGTGAATCACATTGACGGTTTCCATTTGGCGCTGTATGGAACGCGCACATATCATTGCAAATATTTTTAAATTTAATTTTAATAAAACAGCTATTTCAAAATGTGCTGAATTTATCAAGCCGATGTTTTTTTTAAAATACTGTACGTTAATCTTGAGGATGCACAACATTGATTTTGAGTACCAATATTTAATCGAATTTTAAAATTAAAAGTGAGACGAAAAATAACCTTTTTTAGGACCGTGACCCCCGCGTTTGGCGAGGGATGAGGAAATTTTTTCCATTCGATATTATCCTATCGACCAGTAAACACCTCGTTTGATGAAAACCGGGGTTGGCGGGACCATGAACCCCCATATCACACGATTTATAGGGGAAACCATGCAATAAAAAACAAGTTTTAGTGTGTGAAATACACTGATAACCATTTATTTACAATATAGAACCATTTTAAGGTTAAAATTGGGGTGTTTTAAATAATTTAATTCTTTTAAAACCACTTGTACAGGAAAATTTCCGCGCAAAAGGAAGTTTTTGGATACAAAAATAAACCGCAGTTGGAGAGGGATTACTGTACTACACCGACTTTTATAATAGTTGGCTGGTAATCGATTACCGTATTTACTTTTAATTCTTTATCTTTTACGATATAGAAAATTTTACCCAACATTCTAAATTAAATTCAGATTTTGCGGTTTTGCGATTCGTCTAGACTCTTCAAATACAGTATGTTGACTATCGGTATCACGTGCTTCAATTTCAGCTTTCAAAACAGGAAAAAACCTTCAAAAAAACGTTCATACGTTATTTTCAGCTTTCAAACAGGAAAAAACCTTCAAAAAAAAACCTGCATATGTCAATTTCAGCTGCCAAAACAGAAAAAAACCTTCAAAAAACCATCATCTAACCGTTTTATGTCTTTCACAGTCGTGAATCCTTTGAAATGACAGTTTCTATTCATTCATTCCAGCTGGGCAATATGTCGTGGAAAATGTTCCGAGACATCGCTTTGAGCAAATTTTTAGCTTATTTTCATTTACGGTAGTTCATAACGTCTTACACGATCGCAACATTCTTAACCAAAAACTTTCGATCTTATTTTAAAATCAATCTTGGCAGTGTTAACGGTTGGGAAATTGTAGACGTGGTAAATTTACTCCATACGGTACTTGAAGTTTGTAGCACTGAAGTGGCGCGTATGATTTATTTCGACTGGATTAATTTCGAACCGGAATAATTTCGAATTTACTGTAGGCCCGTAACTATTTCGAAAAAAACCGGATTTGTTTCGACAAAAACCGGAATAATTTCGATCAGGATCTATTTCGAATCGGAATTGTTTCGATTGGTATTAATTTCGAACCGGAATTATT
>JAQIWS010000414.1:0-22991 GCA_034696085.1 Stigmatogaster subterranea | reverse complement strand
TGTCGAAATTATTCCGATTCGAAATTATTCCGGTTCGAAATAATTCCGATTCGAAATAAATCCTGTCGAAATAAATCCTGTCGAAATAAATCCGATTTGAAATAAATTTTTCGAAATTATTCCGAGTCGAAATTAATCCAGTCGAAATTAATCTGCATCACCAAGAAAAGTACCATAGTTCATTGTTTACTTCCTAGATAACAACGGATGTGCACTTCTGTTGTATTCACAACTCTTTTCACACAAATTACACGAAGTATTTTTTTCAAGAGATTGAAATTAAATATTAAATATTAAAACTCATTCACGAAAGTTTTATAATTAAAAAGCAAATCTAGGTTGTATTTTGACGTACCAGTAAGTCAAGAAAACCGCGTATTGTTTTCACAAATATTGCCATTGGAAATGAAGGCTTTCACCAGCAGTTCCAATTGCAAATTAAAAGGTCGAGATTTGTTAGTTAAAATGTGACAAAATCTTTCGTTTTTAGTACTCTTTTCAACTGGAGTAAATGAAACCAAACACCCCTAATGTCGCGGAATTGGTTACGTCCACCAGAAATTACATCTTACGCGTAATTCTGAGCCACTTAAATGACTTAAAAAACGGAAATTCACTGGAAAGAATTCTTCTGGCTTAGTCGTTAACAAACTTCCAAGACAAGTTTTATTGTTAACGCAACCTCTCTGGAACTTAAAGGTCATCAAAATCAATATCAAGACTTTTTAACATTTTTAAAAAAAAAAAATCGCGTTGCAACATTTACATCTTCCTCAATTATCATTTATCATTACATAAATTGAGCATACATTCGCGAATTAATAAAAAGTAGCAATTGATAGGTAGAAGTTATTCCACGGGGCTTAAATTTTATAACTTTTTAATTCAAGTAACAGTTTTCAATAACAGGTCAATTATGAATAATTTACTAACAGTACCGTGTACAAATTACACTGCACATTGCGAAAAAATTATTCCTTAGCGACAAAACAGTGAAATAAATCTGAAAACACGCAGTAACAGTTTCTGCACTAAAACCTGAGAGAAGAGTCAGAATTGTTACGCAGTATAGTAATTTAGGAATTGAGTGAATACACTACAATACCCAAAACCAACTACACAACAATAAAATTACCACAGAATCGTTGCAGTGTTTGGCTATATCACATGGCACATGCTAACACTCTAACCTATCCTCACAGTACACTAACACTCTAACTGTTCCTCACAGTACACACTTTAAACAGTATTCAAAGTCATATACAAAAGTACAAAACCAAAACTTTTCCAAACTTTAAGATACGTTGTTTCACACCACTTACGGTGAATTGCAAAAAACTAAAGCATATTATTATGCACTCTGACCATAATCATCAACGCACAAGCAAAATTTTTCAGTATCAGGCAACCTACAATTAAAACAATTTAATTCACACTGCTAAATTCAAATGCAAGAGCGACGGTGTGTAACTCATTATTTCTGAAGTGACAAAGTGTATTTCGTACTTCATGTCCACGAATTTACCCGGCTTCATGATTTCAAATTTTTAATAGCATTCATCACCGAAATAATCTGTACCTCACCATTTCCTTTTACAGGTATGCAAACAGTACGAGCGTTTTATCGCAAAAGGGTATTTGAATATTAATCTAATTCTCTCTTTCGATCGAAAGAGAGAATTAGATAAATATTCAAATTACACAATATTGCAAGATTTAAAATATTTCTCAAAAACATTAAAATTTGTGCTGTAGACAATGTGACTAGAAAGAACATAATGAATTCTGTAGAAACGGGAGTTTACAGTAGGTGTAAATAATAAGCCACAAGCATAAGCAAATCAATAAGCTGAAATATTGCAGCAAAATTTACAAAACAAAAAATTTTACAAAAAAAAAAAAAAATTTAACTAATCATTGCAATTTTAATGACAATAAGCTAAAAGAAATAAACTTCACTCTTTTATTAATTGTAACTTATTCCCAAACAATAAATAAGTAACGTGAGTTTTAAACAACGGTAAAAGTAAAACAGTACAGTATACGTATCAATAAAAATTAAATTTTTCTCTTCGTTTTCTTTTGAACCGCGTGTACAGACAAACCAAGCGAACTAAAATGCAGTTTTGCATCGCTCAGTTGAGCATGATAATTAGACAGTGTAAGGAAAAAACAACTTAGTTGTCTTTAAATCAATAATTTGGGGCGTGTACCACTTTACTAAAATCACTCATTTGACGGAGGAAAATGACGTTAAATTTTTTTTCTCTGTCTTGCTAAATTTTACAATTATAATATTAAGATCAAAACTACTACAGTGAAGTTATACAAATTGCTTAACTCGTCCAAACTCCTGCGAATAATACTGACCTTTTTTATGAAAATTAGACAAGTACAGAGAAAATCTTTTTGACGTATAAAATGAGAATTGCACGCGAGTATAAGTTTTGGTTAAAACTATCTTTTAATGTAATATTCTGTTACGCCTTGCAAATTCTGAATGTTTTCAGTACAAATTAATTCGGTAAAGTACCACAACGAATCACAGATTAATCTGTGCAACGATCTTCTTCATAGAATTAACAACTTATAAAATTTATTTACGTGTAAAATGAAGAGTTTGCGTGCAAAACAAGGTATATCCTCCAGAAATTAAGCGGATAATTAACTAAACCTGTTATCAAAGTAAAAATATTCATAAATGAAGTAATTAAGTCCAATATTGGCCTGATTAAGTGGCGTGGTGGACCAAATAAGCTGAGCTAAATGCAATTAAACTCTCGATTTGTTATTTGTTTTCATGAACCAGTATTATTGGCAGTAGAAATTTTTGTCAAACATTTATTTTGTTTGCATGCAGGCTCTTCAAATATAATAAACGCATTTCGTTCAGTTATTTTGTTTACTTGAAATAACTGCGGTATTCAATAACAATTCGAACATCAAAAATACAAATTGTACAACACTCGATTTTTTTTAAAAAAATGGTTCAGATCGAGTGTAAAGTAATAATGGTTTGCATCCATTCGCGGAAAATAAAATTTTTTCAACTATACGCGCACTGTAATTTTTCAGGTGTATAGCACGTTGTTACTCAAAAATGCACGGAATTTTTGCACTGTTTCCATAAAGTACTGCTTCATTTACGAAACACAATGTAGTTACCACTAGTAAAAACCTGAATATCAATATTACGGTAACGAAACCTGACTAGTACAGAAATAAATTAACAAAATAATTAAAAAAAAAAAAAAACTCAACTGACATTTTGTTAATACCAAATTAACAATTGGCTTTCGCTATTTGAACTATTTTTAATTTTTGAACCTAATTGTCAACACAAAGTCAAGGTTCAACCAATAATGGCAATGGTTTGCTCTATTTCATAACAGTAAACAATTTAATTCTCAATCTGATATTAGGTGTTGAGTCATTTCGGTAATCTGACTCATCAATAAATACTGGATTTTAACTAAAATATTATTCCGGCTGTAAATTTAAGTTTGCAAAATTAACTTGCGTTAGAATATGTGTAGCGTTAGAGTTGACTGCATATTTTTATAGAATTCCACCCGGATCAGGACAATTACGGTGATAAAATATGAGGAACACACGGTACATTAGTACTCAAAACAATTGACTGCGTAAGATGGTTGAAACTCCAAAATAACCGCACGACGTTACCTAAAAAATCACGTATTCTTTACGACCATTGCGTGACTATAATGACAGTAAATATAATAAACTTTTATTCTTTGCTGCCATCATACACAAAGTACTAATTTTGTACGTTTGTAATAATATGAAAATTACGAATATTTTACATTGCTCAGACAACTATAATGTAGAATATTATCACACCATCACAACAGAACTGGAAAAAATAGTTGACGGTGATTTTACCCCCAAGATCAAGAAATTAAATAAACATTTGCATAACTCAAATCCAATTTTAAAAATGAATGCGACTTATCAATTTAAATACAAATTTATTTCACAATCAACAACCCACAAATTAATATAACACTGATAACGAAATTTACTTATCAATTTACAAAACAAACGATCTTCTAATATTGTACTAATAATTCAAACAGTTAACTTTAGCTATTTGAACTACTGCAGTATTAATTAGTCGAAGCACCACTAATTATTTATCCATATACTTTATTGCAGGCAGTGTTAAAGTTAGAGTAGAAATCGAGAAACTGGAACGTCGAGTATCAGTAGTCAGTATGGTGTGTAACATTTTGTCAGTTCACGAATAAATCAAGTAGGCTGATATACGCTAGAATAATCACAAGGCAAACTCTCCGCTTTAAGAAATAAATCTTATCACATATAAGTTTAACTGATTTCTTTATAGCTGAGATATAAAAAATAGTTAGTGTGTGTTCTCACAGCCAATTTTTGTTTCACATTTCAGTTAAAATCAACAATTTTTCTCGTAAAAAATATCTTCCGCAAATATTTTATCAGTTGCAAAAGATCGAACTATCAGCAAACCGAAGACACAAAATTTAATTATCCGTTTTCGTGTGTCCGCAATACACGTTTCTACAACGCATTCTACTGCAAGCACAGTAATATTGATTATTACTATCTTAAATTAACAGCACCCAACTAATATTTAGGGCGTGTTTACTATGGTTACGTCACGTAGATAAAAATATGCGTGTGGCTACGCTTCTGACCTAGACAGTGATTGATCAAGAAGTAGCAAGGTCTTACTAAGTACAGTCAGTCCTCGATTTAGTAAATAGCGTTACAGTAAAATTTTTATTAAAGTATACAATTCTTCTTGGACAAAAATTCCCCCATAGGTTTAACATTGGTATACTGTATAACGATTTAGTAAAATTCCTCGTTGTGTTAGAAGAAAAGTGCTAGGTACCAAAAAACTTACACTAACGAGGACTGACTGTATTACGGTGTATTATGGTATATTTCAAATAAAATATTAACAACACAATCACTGTAGAAAACTCAGCAACAAATTATTACAATAAGAAATTACCTTTCAATGCAAAATTGAGTTACAACCACGGGAAAGTTATGTTGTGCGCAGCGCGGAAATGCTATTCGTTGTACAATTCTGTGGTATAGCACTGTACACCGAATAACGCTCCCGAAATAAAATCAGTTAACGCGTTTTACGGTGAACAAAAAATAAGAACGGCCTGCAAATTTTGACGGTTGTACAATATTAAAACCAACGTTTCCGCATACATTAGTAAAAAGCTGAAATGACTTAAAAATTATGTTAGGATGTAGGACAAAATAATCAATAACTGCAAATTTGTTGCGTTAGCAATATTTTTGAAGAGTTTAATTTTATAATTAAAAACAAAAATAAAACAAGTTATTAATCATTAATTAAATTAATTTAGAAAGATAAGCACTTGTTTTAACACCTTTTATAATCAATAAATAAAAATGTCTCAAAATATCTTCATTATTAACTAAATAAAAATTAGTTATATTCAAACATCGGATAAACGTTTGTGTGTCAAATTTTACCTAAACAAAATTTTGTTAGCTGAATACTTTTGTAACAATTTCCTGTAATAATTCCACGTTTTTCAGCTACAGAGACTAAAACTTTTATTAAAACAAACAACGACAACAGCTCAAAATTTTTCTTGCTCAGGTTTTGTACATCAACCTATACTGTCAAGAAAGTTTACGGAATTTCAGTAAAAAAGAACAACGTTTGTCGAAAAAATATGTAATGTATTACACGTCCACACCTCAAATTACTTTGGTGTGTAAATAATAGTATTTAGAACGATATGGACAAAATATACCATAAAAAGAAAAAGGTTTTCTCTCAACACTTAGTACTGATAATTATGTAAGAATATAAAATTCGACAATTCAAAGCAATAAACTAAGTAAAACTACAATATTTTTTTCATGATCACTAATAGGAACATATTTTTTACTAAATTTTCTTTATCTTTTTTATATTGTGTAAACAACTTCAACTACGTTTTTCACACTGTCACGGAGGCTTTGGTCGAACCCACAAACGGGATTTAATACGAAATCAAGCAAGGTTAAGATTGGAATGGAAAATGTTGCAACTAAGCCAGAAATATGAGCAGAGGAATTACTGCATGTTAAAGTTAAATAAATCACACATTTGATTCGAATGCAAATAAGAGAAAATGCACAGTTGGATTCACTAAAGTAAGTTTCTAAATTTATTTTGAAATATAGTGGCCAGCCTTACTGGAGCTACAATCAAAATGCAAAATTTAAAAACTACAATTAAATTTGCTAACACCCAATGTATAAAATCAATTTCTACTATAATACTTACAAAACTAACAAATCGTTTTCATTACGATACAGATATAAATTATCAAATTGAAATGAACAGAAAATTAATAACTTTTCGCCGCTGTTGCAATCGCTCCAGAGAATCCTTCACAACTAAAATTAACTAATAATTACTACGGTCCATACACGAATCAGATGCGAGTTACCTGCAAGATTCTACGGGAGTTTTTCGTTGTCCAAACATCGAGTTTTTATGGAGATACTAATGTAGCACATTAATAGTAAACAAAATTATCAATATTAAACGGAAAATGAGTTTTCACACCATTTGAAGATTCCGTGAAAGGTTTTCCATCGAAAATACTGAAGAAATACTTGCGAAGCAAAATCATTAACTGCAGATTGCATTTGTAGCGCTTCGAATTTTAGCATCAACAAATACAATCAATGACAAAATTGCCAGCATGGCACGAGAAAATAAAACATAATATTTCAACAAGTAATTTCAAATAACAAAAAATAAATCTCATTTGCAATACTCCGTAGATCTTATTTACGGTAATGGCTATTATAACCCAACAACACAGTAAACCAAACTCAATATTAATACAGTATTGAGAATTAACGATAATAAATACAAGTACAAGAAAAGTTAAACCAGATTTGGAATAACCAGAAAAATCGCTAAATGACTAATGAAAAATTGATCACATGTGGTGCCAAGATTTTTTAACTTTATTAATTTATCAGAGACTAATTGGTCTTGTTCTGCGGATATTTTCGTACAAAGTTTATCTTCGCAATTGTTTTACAGACATTAGACTTACAATCGAAAACATTATTGCAAGAGATATTATCCAAATCATCGGATCTCATCGAAAGGTGTAAAATAATTTTAGAAAAATATACATCAACCAAATTCCGGCACAATAAAATACACAACTCAACGGTTTCACGATATTTAAAGCTTTTACAACTTAAAATAAGACTTATATTATATTCTTAAAAAAATTTACAATTTCATATAGACAATGCATATAGACGTCATAAAAGTCCATATTTCTATTTCAATTAAGACTAAATCTGATACCACTGTTACAATTAGAAATTACTCATAATGTACATCGCAATCAAAATACGGATAAAAATATTCGAACGTCGAATAAAATTTTCCTCGCCATCTTGAAATGCTTACCCTTCGTCGCTGCTGCCGTCGCTTCCGAGAAATCGCCCGTTGGGATAAATTCACAGTCGAGTAGAACAATGCACCATGTAGTCTAGATTATATTAACATTATTAATTCAATCAGATTTCAGCTTGAATCAGAATTCAGCGCAAAAATGGTTCTCACCCATCCTATCCGATCCAACCGCCGTCCATTACCGCGTCGACTGACTAAAATCTGCAAACGTAACTGAATGTTCAGTGGTTTTAAACTCGCAGTTTCCTTGATTGTAGCAACTGAAATGGAATTTGATTTAAAATTGTAAATAAATTATTGTACTCCTGTAATAAATGCTACTTATCTCTGATGTACAAGTATTTGAAATGTCGAATCGACGTTAAACGTAAAATTCGAAGACTTCTGTCAAACTCGAGATCATGCTCGAGATAGTGCGCGAGGCAGCGGTAAATGATGACGTTATTGACAGTGCGTAAAATCATTGTTTCAAATACGGATTACACGAGTGGAAATAAATACATATTACAAATCTCAAAATAAAAATTTGCTTGGAAGTAACAATTTTACTAACGCATTTTTAAGTGCATTTAATTTTAAAGCGTGAAAAAATTAATTTTCAGCAAGAATTGTGATGAGAAAATTAGAACAAAATTTTTTTTAAACCTAAAAATTGCAAAAACAATCTACCAAAGCATTGACAAATATTTGCAGTATCACTAGACTCCTTTAAATTCTAAGATGTAACTTAGTAATCTGGTCACCCTAAACAACTTAAATGACGTAATCATAAGGTGTAAGCTACTGTCTGACATGTAAGCTCTTATTATGTGACAACAGATGTCACTAATTTGTAACTGTTGTTGTGGAAACACAACAATGGTACTTCACTGTAAATAAACATGTGAACCGGTAACATCGTTTGGTTTCCTCTCCCATGAAGGCCTAAGCCTTTAGGCCTGAGGAGAAACTTTATCCTCAGATAACCACAGTGAAGAACACAACACTGTTCGAATAGGATTTTCTTCGCATACAGCAGTCATCAGTCGATGAAGTTGAACTGAGTCCAAATTACTCAACATGTTTGTCATACATATGCAAAATTATTAACATGTTTTTTGTGGAAGCTCTATTGTTTAAAATTCCAAACAGTGAAGAGACAATCGATAGACAAGAGAATGGTGAAAATTCGACGGATACGAACGTGACGAAGAATGTCGGAGGAAATTCCGACGAAAAAGAAAAAAAAGCAAACGGCTAAAATTCGCTCTAGAAATGGATTTCAATGACGATGATGATGATGAATTAATGTGCGAATCTCCGTTAATAACGGTTTCCGTTCCTCACAAGACCTGGACAAAACGTGAAGTCGTCGTCCTACCAGTAGAAAACTCTGTAACTGTTATAATGCGTGAATACGCAATCTCCACCCGCGTTTTGGAACGAGACGAAAATACAGCTTCAACGCCAACCTTGGAGTTTGAGTACAACGTACAATTATTTAAGCTAACGAAAAATCCTTACTTGGTTTTCCGAGAATGCGCAAGTGAAAGGATAAAGAGGTCTATGGAGTTAATTAACATTTTGAGGGACTACGTTCCAGGAATCATGCGTGAAATGATTGAAACGGGAAATTTTTAAGTGCAAATATTGTTTCAAACAATTTTCGTCACGTTGTCATTGGATAAACAAACAAATGATCCGAAAATAAGTCGTCGAGAAAATTTTATATTTCGAAATTTTGTTACGTCGAACTGAACCGTGTATATAACGCCACCTTTGTTGTAATGAGGTTCCAGGACGACTAGTCGGCGCACGAAGCACATTTAAATATCTCTGTGAACTTTACGATGATTTACAAGGGAGCCTTGATTGTGGAGTCTTTACCTTATTTTTGCCAATCGAATTGGGGTTTTCTCAAATGAGTCGGAATGTGCATATATTCCTGTCTTAAACCTCGTTGATTAGCGAACGTCACATTCGAATTATTTTAGCTAAAGATTGCGACGCTCGATTAAACTTTTGGAATCATTAAAATTTTAACAACGACCTTAAAAATTATAATAATTCAGTTGTGGTAATAATTACACATAATTGTTCTATTTTTACCACACCAACTAAATTCTTTTATTATAATGATTTGTAAAATATTAAAATGAATAATAAAAAAAGAATACTGTACTGTATTTACAATTTCACGATTTCACGACGCAGCATTACATTCGCCGCATCAAAACTCAAATAATTCATGAACCACGCATACTTTAGTAAAAAAAAAAGAAAAGAAAAGAAAAAGAAAAGGAAAAGAAATAAAATTGCAGAAAAATGTGTCAAAACCCGATAGTTCGAACAATTTCATAATTCGAATTGCTCAGGGTCCCAATTAGTCCAAATTATCGAGGTTTTAATTTACGTCTGAAGCAATTACGCTCACAGTAATAGCACAACCTTCACAATTGACGTTGGACGGAGTGAGGAAGACAAGGAAGAATGAGCTGAATGCCAGAACACATGACATGGTTATTCTACATAAGTCTGATAACGCCCGAGATTCTAAACCCTTCGATTTTGTTTTTGTGTGAACCCTGAGTACACTCGAGCAAGTACAAACAGTTAACAAAAGACCACAAACTGTTGCGGCTGATATAAGGTCATGTTATTTCAACATTAAAACAGTAATATTAAATCTCCGAATGATTTAAAAATTCAGAAAAAAAATACAAATATAATACAGTACAGTACTAAAATTGGTAGTAATTCGTACGGTGCCCCCAAATTTATTACCGTACTGTTTCTCGCTTTGATGCGTAAGAATTTGTTGTAATAAGATTACAATAAACTTACACTATTACACACCACACCGAGTAACAGTAAATTTGTTACGGAGCATTTATTAACAAAAATCACAATATGGGAGCTGCAAGAAGCAATAAAAGGTGACGGATATTTTAGATATCCTTAGATAATCCTTAAATAACGCTGTTACTTAAAAGAAAAATCGCGGCATTATTCCCAACAAATTGCTAAGTATGTACTGGTATATACTCCAAAATCCTGATGCAAATTTAACCTGGGTTCAGGACTCAAATTTTAAAATGCAAAAAAATTCTTTCCGTATTTAATCAAACAATAACAACAACAACAAAAAAACAAAGATTTGACGGAATTTTACAAAAATAGTATATCTCCTGAAATTAAACAGATAATTAACAAGATTACTCAAGAATAGTCACAATTATGTTAAATTCAATACTCAATATTAATATTCCTCAGGTCGATATTTTATTTGTATAAAATGAAATTAATCTTACAATTTTATTTATCCAGGCAGAACAATGTTAATTTTGGATTTATCATGTCATGAACTCAAACCAGGAATTAACTCGTTTTGCTAGATAGATAGAAATGTAATGCCAAAGAGGCTACGTTAGTATTGGTGTTATTTTTTTGCTGATAATGAAACATCTTAAGCAGGAAAAAATGACAAATTAATTCAAAAAAGAAAACCTCAACCACAGATTAAAAATCTGTGCCTCAACTAACAATTTGTTAACACCAAATTAAAAATTGTCTTTCTCTATTTGAACAATTTTTAATTTTTGGACCCAATTGTCAACACAAAATCAAGGATCAACCTTTAATGGCATAACGGTAATCAATTTTATTCACAGTCTGAAGAAATACCCCGAAAGACGGTTGAAACTCCAAATTAACCACACGACGTTGCCTAAAAAATCACGTGTAACTAGCGACAGCTCTGTGACTGCGATGGCAGTAAGTGTATGAACTTTTATCCTTTACCAGTTTACTGCCATCACTCACAAAATACTAATTTTGTACGCTTGTAATACAGCAGAAGTACAAAAAATCCAGAGCACTTGAGGGATTTGCTCAGTCCGGATTTTCGAATTTTCCGGAATCAAATTTAAGAAAAAAATTTGATAAAACATCTTATTTAAGAAGAATTTTAACATATTTTAAATTTGGCAAAGAATTTTGACAAAAATTCGATCGTAAGAACAAATCTTGACATTCAGACACGTTCGAAAGCCCGGATTCTCGGATTGTCCACCCGAAAATCCGGACTTTTTTAAAAACTAAAGTAGACCGGAATCCGGATTCTCGCCAGTCGGATATGATGTCTTTCTCATCATTATTTTTGACACTCTGTCTTTAATTTTATAAGTAGTGACACAAAATGTGTCACATTCCACTGACAAAAGTGAATTATGGTACTAAGTCAAATCTACCTTTTGAAAATGAACTCAGCAAATTTTAAAATTTAAAAATAAATTTGTTTCATAATCACCAAATCACTGTTATTAATCACAATACTGGTAACGGCAATTACACACAAAATGCTATTGTGTACGTACAGTACTACTGATTTCTTAACATCTGTTAAGACAAATAATTTTTTTCACATTTCAGTTAAAATCGACAATTTTTCTCGCAAAAAATATCTTCTGCAAATATTTTATCTGTTGCAAAAGATCGAATTATCAGCATGGCGAAAATACAAAATTTAATTTTACGTTTATGTTCTTGTTTGAACCACGAGAAAACAAATCGTGTTCGCAATAAGTCACGTTTCCATAGTCCATACGGTACATAAAATTTTTAATTTAACAAATTAATAGCAACCAACCAATATTTAGGGCGGATTTACAATGGTATGTCACCTTGCAAATACGTGCAAATACGTGTAGCTACGCTTCTGATCTGGACAGTGACTGATCTAGGCGTAGCTATAGGTACCTCGATTTACTCCATTTACGCCTCCGCTTAGCGTGATTGTAAACTGCCCTAACTTTAAAAAAAATTACAAAAACGTTTGAGCAGCCACTTAGTAACGATTGCGGTATCAGTCTAAAATTTTTCACCACGCGCCGACCACAGCATTAAGTGAAATCGTCTGAAATATTACAAAGAATGATCAAATAATCAGCTAACAACTATGACGCGTAAACATCGCGTGATAACTATGAACGGTAATAAATAGTCAATACATAACTGAATGGCTAAAATAGCAAAACATCAAACTACAGAAAACCCCAAAATATTACTGGTAATGTTAAGTATTAAGGATAATTAATTTCAAAAATAGTTCAATCAAATACCGTAAAGAACAAACAACTTACTACAGCCAAACCTTACGGATTGTGCTGAAATAAAAATTAAATACACAAGGTGATATAAAATTAGCCGACCCAACCTACTATTTTCCAATTAAAGAGGTTGGTATCACAAGGTGATTTTATATAAACTGGCCGGATATTTGGGGGAACTTAGTATCGGTATAATAAAAACAATACACAAAATTTTCGTTTCCATGTGAAAAGAAAATAAACCACAATAATATTCCACATTTTGCTGACGACCACCACTAGTAACTAATCGCATGGAATAAAAAAAATTAAAAATTATCCATGAACCTTAACGGAGTACGGAGTATTGTACTGGAATTGCTGGTACTTCATTGCCCCAACGAATAGAGTAATTGCTGTAACCAATCTAGGTTAAGGAAATAAGAACGTCTTTCTCTGAAAGCAACAAAAATTGACAATGTCATGACATATCAGATCATTCCTGAAATAATGACATTATTTTACGAAATAACTTGATGGAAATATCACTACATTATTTCTCTAAAAATTCCCACCAATAAACAACTACAGATATTTCCCCCAAACCTCAATACGAAGTTAACCCCGGCTCACGACACGAATTTTAAGTGTAAAAAAAGTAGCATGTTGTAATAATAATTAATAAGTAAATAAATATCAATAATAGGTTATTGCCACATTAAAAAATGTAATTACAACAAACATTTACGTCACATGAAATAACAGAAGGGTCGTAAAATCTTGCGTGTATTTTCATGTTTTTCAACAAAATGTTACTCAAGCAATATTCAGAGTACTATTAAACCGTTTCATAACAGTAAGTACAGTATTCTAAATTTACTCAATATATTGTAATTATTGTAGTAAAAAATACGAGTGCAAAAACTGGTTGCGTTGCTACGTCATTGCGGAAATTTTACCACACTTGCAATCTTATCAAAAATTTCCAACTCAATTTATGTACAAAAGTAATAAAAACCTTTTTTTAAAGGAAAAAGAAAGAAAAATTCTTGAGGAATAGTTGTGAAAAATCCTTGTCAAATAATTAGATTTCGATTTTTGAAAAACCAAAATCGTTAAACGCTGATTACACCAGTTGACGGTAAGATTTCATGCTTTACACAAGTAATGTAAGACAAAAATGGGCGTTTTCTTGCGTGGTGACAAAGTTGTAAAAAATTTGAATAAAGCAGAATTTACCGCACGGTAAGAAATAGTCAATAACCTAATACCGGTAGCCAAAAGTCAAACAAAACAAAACTCCAAATATTACTGGTAATATTTGGACTTAAGAATAAAAAATACAAAAAAATATTTTAATCAACTTAGAAATAAACAATAACAAATTTGCTAAATTACAAATACAATATTGTGCTGATCAAAAAATGAAACAAGTCATTACTTATTGATTTTTAGTACGAGGTTTTACAATGTTGTATATGATTTCTTAATGCTAAAATAAAAAGAAAAATATACAAATTTCGCTCTTTAAGAAATCTTTGTGGAAACAAAATTTCTGTGTAATATAAAAATATAGTAAATAAAGTGTCCGTTTCCTTGTGGAAAATAAATAAATAAATATAAATAAACTAACAAACCTTAATCACACTACATTGCACCGTCGCTCACTTCAGTGAATTGTAGAAAGGAATAAAAAATTAAATGTCTACTATTCAAATTTTAACGCCTAAAGGCAAAGGAACACGGTACACTTTTACGACATTTAAAATTTATACAGCTTGTAATACTGATTTATTTACAATTTATTATAGGCAATGTAAATACATACCATTTTCGATGAAAAAGGCCAAATTTCAATTTTAATTTGGACTAAATCAGACACAGTTATTCCACGTTGCGATCAACGTGTAATGACTGATAAATACAATGGAATAAAATTTTTATAACATGGAACAAAATTTTCAACGCCATCTTGAACCTTCGTCATATTGCTGCCGTCGTTTCGTAGAAGTTGCCCGTAGAGATGAATTCACAGTCGAGTATAACGTTGCACGACGTATACTACGCTAGATTACACTATTAATTCTACTTGAATCGGAATTTAACGCAAAAATAGTCCATTTCAATCCCATCGGACCCGATCGCCCGATGCAACAGCATCCATTGATTCGAATCTGCTAACTGAATCTTCAGTGGTTTTTAAACTCATTCGTTTTTCAAGCATTACAACCACTGAAATGGGATTCAATTTAAAATTATAAATAAAACGAGCAATTTTAGAATGAATTTTACAAAATATGTTTTGAAATAAATTAATGTAAAATATTTTTACTACCACCGAAAATGCACCAGGCGAAATTTTAGCGACTAAATTGTATATATTTCCTAACAGACGAGTTATTTTGATCTTTTTGTTAGCTTTTGATGTAAGGAGTACAAGTATTTGAAGAGACGAACCGATCTTAAACGTATAATTCGAAGACTTTGGTCAAATTCGAGTCAGTGCGCGTGGCATTGAAAAATGATGACGTATTGCCTTGTGGATAAGATCATTGTTTCCAGTAAGGATTTCACGAGAGGAAATAAATACACATCATAAATCTCTTATTAATTTCCAAGCAAATTTTTACATTCAATTTCATTAAAGCAACTTTGAATGCATTTAATTTTGTCGAAATTATAACATTCGTCGAAGAAAAGCGTGACAAAAGTAATTTACAGCAATAATTGTGATTACAAAATGTCAAAATCGAATTTTCATGTTAAAAAAAATTTGTTACAATTTTTTAAAACACAAAAAAGAATTGACTCAATTATTGCTTAGAAAATATCAAAATGGCTAATAAGTACGGAGTACAATCAAAACATCACCAAAAAATCAAAATCTGCTGATAATAAACTAACTTTATTTGACTAATTTAAACTATAGTCAGTGGATGTTTAGATTAAATATTAATATGCAGTTCAGAACGATTCAATAAAAAATTCATGTGCCGCGACACACAGTTTGGAAAACACTGCTCTACACATTATTCTCTGGTTAGATATCATATTAATTCACCAACCACCAAAATAAAGTTATTCTTGTAAAATTGGTGAAATTGATTTCTACGGAATGAACAATAAATAATTCAAATTGTACAAATTTGATGAGTAGCTTGACTTGCAAAATTAACATTACCACGTTAAAAACAGGAGAAGAACGGTGAAAAATTACCTGCAACAGTAGTAAAAATAACATTTTACGGAACTCAAAAATTAGAAGCGTACGTGAAGTACACTAAACAAGGCGTAAAGAGCAAACAACAAAACTGGCCTCGAGTAAAAATTAAAAAGGCAAACTCAAATTTTCCAAATTAAATATTCCAGTAACTACGCATACGTTGAATTCGAGGATTTGTCCAGAAATTTTTTTTTCAGATGCAATATGCATGCATGTGTATGCAATGTGACAGTAAATAACACTATTCCATTTTTAGTCTTGCAATGGCCTCACTGTAAAGAAAAATATCTAATTTAATAATCAATATCAAAAGATTTATCTGCGTTTTAGAGGCGTTTAAAGTTAGAACCGAATTGTAATTTTAAAGAAAATTGGAATAATCGAATCTTGAAAATTCGTATAACTTTGAGTACAACTAATATTATATACAACTTGCAATTTTACAAATTCATTTTAAAATACATCGGATATAAAAAGAAACATACGGAGCTGTGAGTAAATAAAATAATCCGCTTAATTTAGTACACTATACTAAATTATAGAAAATAACACGAAAGTTGAACAAACTGGCTAAAAAATAATAATGTCTTTTAAAAACTAGTTCTATTAATGCATCGCAGAAAGTTTCAACGACAACATTTTGGTTACTAAAAATTCTCAAAATGCTCTCGCAAATGTAACTAAGAATCTGACCAAAATATTGTGCTAGCTGCATAATATTTAAATCAAAAAATAGTCAGTGAAAATTGTGCGCGCGCACGTTGGTATTGAGGTAAGTTAATAAATCTTACGAACTATGACAAGGGGAGGGGGGATATGGAAAATTTGAAATGTTCTGCTGACGTCATTAATGGGCAGATCTCAAAACAAATACTGGCGACAGATTTAGATCCAGAGTAAGTACTACCAACACTTCTCTACTAATAAGTTGACAAATACTGAACTCAATTTTTTAAGTACGTAAATTCAAATTAGTTAAAATATTCCTGAAAGAAGTAAAATGCAATGGCATTAAGCGCCTTAAAATTCTACACTAACATTTCCAGCAAAAGATAAATTAGAAATTATTCAAATTTTTATAAATTTCAATTTCTTAGCTAATATCAAAATGCAAAAACTAATTACAATTAGATTTCTTAATAGCTCCAAAAAATCCTTCGCAGCTAAAAGCTTTGACGGCAAGCTAAAAGTTTACAGTATATGTATCATTGCGAACAAATTATACTTGCTCCCATTCAAAAGTAATCGTTGTAATCAACGAAAAAAGAATAATGGGAGTTTTTCGTCATCATCAACAAGGTTGTGGAGAGTCACAAATACAGCGCTATATGTTAATGTCTGCTTTTGAGTAATTTAATGTAGGATTATAAAATAGTATAAGGGAAATGTAGTAAACCCCTTATATCTTTAAATCAATAAACTGGCACATTTACGGTGCGTTCCAGTCGATTAAGCGACTGGCACAATTATATCAAATTGTGCCAATCGTTTAAGCTAAATCGATTGTCCTTTTAAAATAAAAACTCATTATAATAATCAGTCAGCATTTCAGTGAAATTATACAAATATATAATCTGTTCCCCACTTCTTCCCTTAACACTCAATACCATTACCAGGAATAAACGAACACATAAAGTGGGCCGTAGTAATAGATTTAAACCGTGATAATAACTCATCAAATCAAAATGAACAAACAAGCCAAATACCAACGTCATAAAAATGCTCAAAAATAATTAAGAAGGGAAATTCGACTTAAAAAACGGATAAAACAGTAGTTAGACAAATAGAATTTTGACTCAGTAGTCCACAGGAATTGCTAAGCAACAACTGATAAGTCAAATATTGCTTCGCACATTCAATAACTGACGTAACTTCGATTAAAATATTACAAATTAAAATCTTCCAGTGTTTTCAATCAACAAATTTTGAATATTTTTTCAATATCTTAAACTTGTACAAAATAAATCGGAGCTGTACAACAACCAATTCATCAATTACACAGTAGTTTTCCACCAATGTACATTTCTGCAGCTTGATGGATATTTTTAGTAAGTGCGATGACAGTGCGTGTAAAGATATTCTACTTTTCCAACCGTCGCCGTCTCTAATTTTGCTCAGTTTTAATTCTTAATAAATGTCATTACATGCGTTGCTTGTATTAAATGCCATTAGGTAATTAATACAAGCAAACGTAATATTGGAATATAAAATGACGCAATTAAACAAGAGATGAGAGCAGCACATTTACCCTAAAATTAAATGTTTTTTAGACATATCATAAATTTTGCACGGAATTTTACAACAACAGAAACAAAAACTCTTGCGTATCATTTCAAGTTATTCCAAGACATTTTAATATTTTTATTTTTGTTTAAATTTACACGTCACTAACTACTGTATTATAAAAATTTAGAATTAACAATAAACAATTTACACTTTGTATTTTATCATAAATACACATGATGGAAACTACTACATACTACAAAAATACTCCGTAATAAACTAAAAATGGAAAAAACTGTTATTCACAACAGTAAAATTCGTCCCTCACTCACAACGTTAAGGCAATGATCATCAAAACTTTTTGAATCGCGCAACCCTAATTGATCAGGTCATTGATCTAAATGTTTCTTGACAACGATTTATAGAAACAGAAATAAATAATAATAAATTTACTTCTGATAGCAAGCGTAAGTGAATAATTTGAACCACCGCCAAAATTTTTATAAATTTGGACGCTGGGGGAATACTTATAAGTGTAAAAGAACGAATTTCAACCCGGCGTTGGAAAATTAAATTATTCTGCTTAGTGACGTGTGGTTATATACAGTAACTACCGATTTCAACAGTTTCAAATTCATCCGTATTTGCTTTATAAATTTCAATTGTTTGTTTCACGAAATTTAAAAATAAATTTAGCAATCTCTACATACAAGATAGGTTAATGTATATAGGTTACCTCATAAATTTGCACCAAATTAGCAATTACAAAGTTCTAAATCTTAGTGCAAATGCAACTGATTACACAACTAAATTGAAAAAAAGCAAAGTGTTTTTAAAGAAATGTTAAATTGTCCACGGTGTTAATAGAAGATAAATTAGTAATCTACTGTTCCGAAATAAACAATTGATATACCAGTATTTCTAATTTCCGAACTGGTGAGAAAAAATAGTTACAGCAAATATGTGCAAAATTTCAAACGAAAACTAGGATAACACACTTTATCGATTTATCTTAACACATGCCCAGTTCCTGTACAATACTACAGTATCAGTAGCGGATCACTTATATACTGTACCAGTATTGCAAAGTAAATTAATCTTAGTATTTTAAACAATTTCTTTATCTGTTGAAGTGAAACTTTAAAAATGTCACTTCAACAGTATCAGTTAAAAAAACCAACCTAGAATAAATTATTGGCGGAGGGTAGAGTTTAGTACCAAAATTATGATAACTAAAAATGACTGACGTAACAAATTTACTGCTAGAAAATAGTTCTCTTGCGAGTAAACCATTTTTTTGTGGAGAAAATGTAACCCTCGCAAATTCAATATTAAATGACATACTAAATCCACTAACGGAAATAAATAGTCAATAAATACCAAAATGGCTAAGATAGCCAAACATCAGAATAGTCCAGGGTATTACTGGTAATATTCGCGTTGAGAAATAAATGAGAAATTATAATCTTGAAATTTCTTAAGAATGTAGCAAAACTTAATCGCTCTGAACTCCACACAAAATAATAATTAAGTTAAAATTATTCTTAAAATTCATTAATGCAGCTTACCCTGCATAAATTCTCCACACTTTCTGTATAAATGCTGCGAAACTTCTGAACCTCGAACAGAGCAACTAAGTAGAGTAATATATACAATAAATGTATTAATAATTTACACACATTACAGTAAGTCGCCAAAATTTGCGATTTTAGATTACCGGTAGTTTTAGAACCTTACTACATTCCGTCAAAAAGCGTAGTAATGCAACACCGATGAACATATTCGGTAAGTAATTTTTCCAAATAAAATGCAAAATTTTCTCACAACAAATTGCATAATTTGATATTAGCAAGTGTAAACCGCAGTAATATTTATCGTCGCCCAGACCGTTTAAATCAATTATACAATAAACAGACCTGTCAGAAATACAGGTAAATTTCAGCATATTTTAGGTAAAATCAAAATACTACTCCGTAAAAACTAACTATAATTAGATTTCTTAATAGCTAATTACAAAATAAATTTACACCGATATAATACTGTACACTTACATTCTTGCTGTCAATTTCAACTTGAATGAACAACAAATTTATTGCTCGTTATACTTGAAACATAAAATAAATTCTCTATGAGAAATATATGAGAAATTAAAATCTTGGTTTTTCTTAAGGATGAAACAAGACGTCTTTAAGTGCAATTTTAACTACTTGCTGAGAATGCACAATATTAGGACTCTAGAATTAATCACATGGATTTGAAATGCACAAATTACGGTAATAATCAGTCATAGTTAATGGAAAATTATAATAGCACATGATCCTAAAACTGTGCTGAACAGCGTAGAAAAAAGTACCACAGTTCACAAAATTTATTATTAAACAAAATGTAAATTTCCGTTATCATTCTGATCAACATCAAATACTGAAAATAAAAAATGCATACAATTTCAGAAAATGATACACTGTGGTGTATCATTAGTGAATTAGTAAAATTTGAACTAATTGTCGTGATGACCATGACAAATAATAAAACTTCAATTTTAAATAAACCAATATCGTTAAACAAAAATATTGCTTGTGTAAAGCATGTAGATTTAGCATCAACGTGTATTCAAATGACAAAAATACGCGTCTACATAGCAGAACAATAAGAGAGAGAGTAATGGGGCAGAGTAATAAATTTATACAAAATTTCAACAAGCAATTGCAAATAATCTACCGTACCTAACTAGACGTTTAGGGTAGACGTATTACGGTAATGACTAATTGGTTAAAATAGCCAATCATCAAACTAAACCAAACTCCACAATTTGCGTAATGACAGTAAATATAATGAACTTCTATCCTTTGCTGCCATCATACACAAAATACCAATTTTGTACGTTTGTAATAATATGAAAATTACGAATATTTTACATTGCTCAGACAACTATAATGTAGAATATTATCACACCATCACAACAGAACTGCAGAAAACAGTTGACGGTGATTTTTCCCCCAAGATCAAGAAATTAAATAAACATTTGCATAAGTCAAATCCAATTTTAAAAGTGAATACGACTTATATTAATTTGTGGGTTGTTGATTATGAAATAAATTTGTACTTAAATTGATAACACTGATAACGAAATTTACTTATCAATTTACAAAACAAACGCTCTTCTAATATTGTACTAATAATTCAAACAGTTAACTTTAGCTATTTGAACTACTGCAGTATTAATTAGTCGAAGCACCACTAATTAGAAGTAGCAAGGTCCTACTAAGTACAGTCAGTCCTCGATTTAGTAAATAGCGTTACATTAAAATTTTTATTAAAGTATACAGTTCTTCTTAGACAAAAATTCCCCCATAGGTTTAACATTGGCATACTGTATAACGATTTAGTAAAATTCCCCGTTGTAGTAAAGAAAAGTGCTAGGTACCAAAAAGTTTACTCTAACGAGGACTGACTGTATTACGGTATATTACGGTACATTTCAAATAAAATACTAACAACACAATCACTGTAGAAAACTCAGCAACAAATTATTACAATAAGAAATTACCATTCAATGCAAAATTGAGAGTTACAACCACGGCAAAGTTATATGTTGTGCGCAGCGCGGAAATGCTATTCGTTGTACAATTCTGTGGTATAGCACTGTACACCGAATAACGCTCCCGAAATAAAATCAGTTAACGCGTTTTACGGTGAACAAAAAATAAGAACGGCCTGCAAATTTTGACGGTTGTACAATATTAAAACCAACGTTTCCGCATACATTAGTAAAAAGCTGAAATGACTTCAAAAATATTGCTAACGCAACAAATTTGCAGTTATTGATTATTTTGTCTTACATCCTAACACAATTTTTAAGAGTTTAATTTTATAATTAAAAAAAAAATAAAACAAGTTATTAATCATTAATTAAATTAAATTAGAAAGATAAGCACTTGTTTTAACACCTTTTATAATCAACAAATAAAAATATCTCAAAATATCTTCATTAACAACTAAATCAAAATTAGTTAAATTCAAATATCGGATAAACGTTTGTGTAACAAATTTTACCTAAACAAATTTTGTCAGCTGAATACTTTTGTAACAATTTCCTGTAAAAATTCCATGTTTTCAGCTACAAAGACTAAAACTTTTATTAAAACAAACGACATCAGCTCAAAATTTTTCTTCCTCAGGTTTTGTACATCAACCTATACTGTCAAGAAAGTTTACGGAATTTCCGTAAAAAAGAACAACAACGTTTGTCGAAAAAATGTGTAATGTATTACACGTCCACACCTCAAAATACTTTGGTGTGTAAATAATAGTATTTAGAACGATATGGACAAAATATACCATAAAAAGAAAAAGGTTTTCTCTCAACACTTAGTACTGATAATTATGTAAGAATATAAAATTAGACAATTCAAAGCAATGAACTAAGTAAAACTACAATATTTTTTTCATGATCACATATTTCTTACTAAATTTTCTTTATCTTTTTTATATTGTTTAAACAACTTTAACTCTACGTTTTTCACACTGTCACGGAGGCTTTGGTCGAACCCACAAACGGGATTTAATTACGAAATCAAGCAAGGTTAAGATTGGAATGGAAAATGTTGCAACTAAACCAGAAATATGAGCAGAAGAATTACTGTATGTTAAAGTTAAGTAACAAATTACACATTTGATTCGAATGCAAATAAGAGAAAATGCACAGTTGGATTCATTAAAGTAAGTTTTTAAATTTATTTTGAAATATAGTGGCCAGCCTTACCGGAGCTAAAGTCAAAATGTAAAATTTAAAAACTACAATTAAATTTGCTAACACCCAATGTATAAAATCAATTTCTACTATAATACTTACAAAAATAACAAATCGTTTTCATTACGATACAGACATAAATTATCAAATTGAAATGAACAGAAATTTAATAACTTTTCGCCGCTGTTGCAATCGCTCCAGAGAATCCTTCACAACTAAAATTAACTAATAATTACTACAGTC